>APFE030752737.1:39692-60660 GCA_000404065.3 Pinus taeda
TTAAGCCTGTCTCCCACGGCTAAGGGGGGTAGACCCTATGGGAAAAGGACAACCAACTGTGAACCAGTTGGTTTGGGAGGCACGGAAGGACAAAGCACTTAATAGATTTTATCGAGGTTAAAAGACCAGTGCCTTGTGGAGTTAATGTTTAAGCGATTATTTACTGTATGTTGCAGAGATGTAAACAGTTCACAGCAATCATAACAATGCAAGATATCCAGTAAACTCACGATATTTTTAATGATGATTTGGCAATCTGAAAAATAAACTTCGAAAGATATAACCATGCACATTAACCAGATATTATACTCAAGCATGCCAGATAAACATTTATCCCAAAAATATAGCCTCCGCAAAAAAAAAATAGAACGCGATGAGATACCCATGCTAAGACTTTAACTGGCAAAATCTTTCCACGATAAAATTTTTTATGGCTTTTCTGACAAAATTTTTTAAAGCGAAAAATATAAACTAAAAGAAAATTTAAAAGACTAAGGTCTAAAAAGAAATTTTTATGATTTTTTTATTTTTTTTACTGATTTATATTTTTTTTTTAAAAAAAAAAAAAGGAACTTTTATGATCTTTTTTTAAAATCTTTTATAATTATGAATTTAATTAAACTCAATGAAAACACAAGCCTAAAAAGAAAAATAAAATCTAAATTTAAATCTAATCTAATAACATATTAAAAAAAGAAAAAAAATCAATCTAAAATAAAAACTAAGGCCCTAACTAAAGCTTAACAAATTTTATAACTTTTTTTATTTTATATTTTTTTTTTTTATATTTTTAAAATAAATCTAATTTAAAGAAATCAAATAAACAAACTTAAAACTAAAAGCTATGCTAAAAAACTTAAACACTTAATACATTATAACTAAAAATAATATAATATAGAAATTATTTATATTAATTTTTTTTTTTTTATAAAGTTCCAAATTTTGAAACTAAAAACCAAAAATCTAAAACTAAGCAGATTTTTAACAAAATCAAAGTTCTAAACTATAACCAAAAAAAATCAATTCTAAATTCTAATTTAAAAAAATTCAAAACAATAAAATCTGATTACATGAAACAAAAAAAAAAGAAAATCACGGTAACCCTAAGCTAAAACTATACGCATACATTTGAATCAAAAGATGAAACTGCTGTGCGTAATGTGTTGAATGCAGGTCAGCAAACTGGACAGCAAAGGGAAGAGCGACGGCGGAGGACGCAGCGTGGAAAGGAGCAGCAGATTGCAGGTCCGAACGCGGGTGATTGGGCTTTGACGGCGGGCAATGGCACAATACGCAGGGGGTGTAGAAGCTCAACGGAGAGGCATCGGGCAAGGGAGACTATGCAGCGTGGAAGGAACAAAAAAACAAACGCAAAACTGACTGCGACCAACAGGATGACCCTCGAAAATGCTTGCAGGCTCACGCTGGACGGGCAGGCTTAGACGACAGCCACAGGATGGACGGACAACCACTTTCAGGACGCGGATCACTGGATTGCTAAAGCTTACAGGCTTCAATACTAAAAAAAAACCCTCAGAGATTAACGCATATGCCTTTGAAATCAAAACGTGACCCAAAAATGAAATTCGATTTTAAGCTTAAACCATGTCCACGCTGAGTAAGAAAACTGATACGCATTGATACATAAATGATCCAAACAAAAAAAACGGATTCAAAACTGAGTTATGTCTATGCTTAACCGAATGCAAGTGAATGATGAAATTTTTTTTATTTCTAATCTACGACAGGCAACCCGAAAACATCCATGCATTAAAAAAAAAATTTGCCATGCTCGCTTTGTAGGGTAAAGATTAGGCTTACATTTTTTTTCTTTGCAGGTGATCAGTATTTGATGGGCAAGGAAACTTGACGTTATCAGGCAGAGAGGTTTTATACACGCACCTGATACCCACGCAATTGAAACTCGAAATCTCCTTCTGTTTGCAGGTCTGGAAAATCACGCAGAGAAGTAATGGAAAGGATGCAGCTGGAAATGATGAATGCGTTCTCCTTTATCCAGCTAGTGCACTGATGCATGAAACGATGCCCATCACAGTTTTGGCATATTTTTACAGCCTCAGATCAGAAGTGCCTGAGCCTGAGAAACCCTAGACAGCGCCGCGATAACCCTGGAAGACAGGAAACAAGAGCTTGGCAAATATATGCAAAAAAAAAAAAAAAAAAAAAAAAAAAAAAAAAAAAAAAAAAAAAATAAAAATTTATAGCTCTAGGATAGCCAGATTTAACAATAATTGCAGTGACGTTTTCGAAATATCAGAAAGCTTGACTTCTGCTGTGAAGAGAAAGAAAATCTCTCATGTAAAACAGGAGATAAACTTTGAATGATTAACCCAAGGCCAAAATCCGCTGGGCTCTGCAAAGAAGAGCCTGTGGGAGTCGGCTGGTTCAGCCTAGAACTTCCCCAAACGCCCACCAATATTCTTCAGTAAAGGTTTTTCTGCACAGCTCAAGCAACCATCAGCAAAGAGAGAAAGAATGCTCCTAGATCTCAGAAAATAATGGAGATACCTGCCATTATTTCAGAAAACCCTAACAACACTCAAACCCTAGCAAATGAACAAGATACATGTGCTCACAATACTCTAAAAACAAACTATTATTAATGGCTAAAAAATGAAATATGCAGAAAATTAAACATCTCACAGCACTTCCAGAGAGTAACACCAGCCAGATTTGGACCCCAAAGTCTTCTTTTATTAACCAGAAAAAGTTTACAAGAGAGAGCTTTTTTCAGTACAAGACTCACAGATCAGATTGATCTGAAACGACCCCCTAAAACCCTATATAAAGGAAATGATCCCAACGGCTAGTTCAAGTGATCCATGTTGAAGCAATCTCAACCGTCGATGAGGATCAAGACATCTCTTAATCTCATCCGTCGATTTTATAAAAAAGGATATTTTGCATGCATTCACAAAAAATATTATTATTTTATTATTTAGGGTTTTTGCTTCATTTTATGAATTTCTTATTATTTTTTTATTTTTATTTTTTTTATTATTTATTTTTTCATTATTTTAGTATTTTATTTATTTTCTTAAATGGATCATTCGAACTAAGCCTTTGGAAACATCACCTAGGACCTAGGACTTAGGACTCATAAAGGACTAAAACATTTTTCAAACCCTCAAGAACATTACTCATGACTTTACAAATTACATCTTAGGGGACAAGCCACTTTAACATAGACCCTCATAACCACCAAGTTCTGCGACACAAATATAACTAGCAGCTAACAAAACTAGGATTCTCCTAAGTTCTATAAAACAAATGCATCCGCTTTGGGGTCAGGTTGAAAGGAAAACTTGCCGGATCGTGATCGGTGACACGAAAAAACCTTCCGGGACATAGATTATCATTAGAAAGTTAGGTCCACCTAGGCAATTTACATACATGACTCTGACCTGCTAAGATTATTTACATTTCATACATGCAGACTGGGTTTACAATCAAAATGATCAAGCTGCTGATGACCGTAGGATGGCACAGACACGTTGATCAGGTGCAACCCCTTTCTGCCCAAAAAAAGGGGGGGTACTACATGGATAGTTGACCAGTAGTGGTCAACAACACCTAATCTTCATGATTGGGGAATTTGTGTAAATAAATAAATTAGGAATGTGAACAGTCATCGGGAGA
This sequence comes from Pinus taeda, assembly GCA_000404065.3. Taxonomy (NCBI): domain Eukaryota; kingdom Viridiplantae; phylum Streptophyta; class Pinopsida; order Pinales; family Pinaceae; genus Pinus; species Pinus taeda. The sequence goes on from APFE030752737.1 coordinate 43,353, forward strand.
TGAACTGAACAATCACTCCTAATTGTATATAACAATAACCTACCTACGGAATAATAGACGAATCAGTTTTATTGCCTTTGGACAGTTACTGCCTGGCCTGACAGGAAGGAGCACCTACAACATTTGGAGCAAGTTCTTACTATATTAGAAAAGCATTAGTTCTATGCCAAGAAGTCCAAATGCACTTTTGGGAAAGAAGTAGAGTATCTCGGACATATAATATCCAAGGAAGGAGTAAAAGTAGATCCTAATAAGATCAAGGCTATAAGGGAATGGCCGAAACTAGTTAATATCTCCAAGCTAAGAGGATTCTTAGGATTAATCGGGTATTATTGAAGATTTATTAAAAACTATGCCCATATAACCACACCCCTAACGAACCTTCTAAAGAAGAACTCATTTCGATGGAATGATGAAGCAAAAAAGTGCTTTTAAGACTTGAAGGAAGTTATCTCTAATGCCCCTGTATTGGCAACTCCAGACTTCTCAAGACCATTTGTAATTGAATGTGATGCTTCATTTTTTGGCATAGGAGCAGTACTAATGTAGGATGGTCATCCAATTGCGTTTGAAAGCAGGAAGCTCAATAAGCAAGAACATCTCAAGTCTACATACAACAAGGAAATGCTTGCTATTATGCACACATTAGCCAAATGGAGACAATATCTCTTGGGAAGTAAGTTCTTAACACGAACAGATCATAATAGTTTTCAACATCTCCTCCATCAGAAAACGCTATCTACAGAACAACAAAAATGGATGAAAAAACCGTTGCCTTCAACATGGACATATTACATAAAAAGGGAAAGATAATGTAGAAGCTGATGCTTTGTCGAGGAAAGACGAAGAACCATCATTACTTGCAGTGTCAGTGGTTGTTCCCGAATGGCTTGTTGAAATTCGAAGTGAATATGCAAAAGATCCAGAAACAAGTGCTATAATCAATAACCTTCCCCGAAATTCAAAATTTGAATGGAAAAACGATATTCTATGGTACGAAGGAAGAATTTATCTGAGTTCAAACTCCAAATTTAAAGCTAAGATTCTCAAAGAGTCGCATGATTCACTGTCGACTAGACATGTAGGATTCTTTAAAACCTACTATAATGCATGTCAGTGATTCTTTTGGAGGGGAATGAACAATGATATTAAAAAATATGTAGCAGAATGCAATAAATGCCATTGAAATAAAAATGAAAATAATATGACACTTTGGCTACTTCATCCTTTAAATATCCCCAATCAGAAATGGGAAGAAATATCAATGGACTTTATCGAAGGTTTAATTGTGTCTGATGGTAAGGATAAAATTCTTGTAGTAGTCGATAGACTCACCAAGTATACTCACTTTTTTGGAATGATGAAATCAGACTTAACAAAAGAAATCGCTGAGATATTTTGCAAAAATGTTTACAAATTACATGGATTTCCCATGTCATTGTGAGCGATAAAGATGCCAAATTCAAGGGTAATTTTTGGAAGGAATTTTTCAAATGTATAGGAAGCTACCTCAAAATGAGTTCAACCTACCATCCTCAAACATATGGCCAAACATGGGTTGTTAATAAATGTTTAGAAACCTACCTACGTTGCTATTCCATAAACAAACAAAATAAGTGGGCTCAGTGGTTACATCTCGTTGAATGGTGGTACAATTCTACTTACCACACGTCACCGAAAATGACTCCATTTCAAGCTCTGTATGGTTACAAACCTCCGAAATGGAAGGACTTTGCTATCATCGAGATGAAACTTCTAGTTGTTAAAGACCAGTTAGAAGAAACAGAAAAAGTCATCCAAACCCTAAAAGAAAATCTAAATAATGCAAGAAATCGTATGAAGCAATGAGTTGACCGAAACAGAACAAAAAGAGAATTTGAAGTTGGAGAATGGGTATTTGTTAAACTTTAGCCTTACAAGCAGTTGTCCTTAAAACAAAAGGGAAAAAACAAATTGGCACGAAGGTTTGATGGACTGTACTAGATCAACAAGAAGATCAGCCAAGTAGCATACAATTTAAGCCTTCCTAATAAAAGTCGTGTTCGCAATGTTTTCCATGTATCCTGCCTTAAAAAGGCACTTGGCGAACATCAGTCAGCACAATCAATACTTCGACTTTAGATGATGAAGGAAGGGTCATTCTAGAACCAAAAGGTATTATATATGTTAGGGAAAAAAAGTTACGTTCACGAGTAATGAAAGAAAACTTGATCAAGTGGAAGGACTTACTAGAAGAAGAAGCTTCTTGGGAGACAAAAGCATTTTGTCAACAACACCCGTTGTTACGTATGCTTTGAGGACAAAGCATCTTTTCAAGAGGGAGGCAATGCTATGTAAAAATTAATCTGTAACTATTAGTTAATTAGGCAAAGGGCATGATCAAAGATCATTCCCATTCACCAAGAGGCACCCAAGGCAGTATTTAAGCCAGGGGCCTCCCACACTTGTAACCATCATTCAAATTATTAATAAATTATATATCTGTGCTTTCTATCATTTATGAGTTTCATGCTCCACTATAGTTTGGGAGGATGCCGCGCCAGTCCCCATTATTCATGGAAAAAGGGGCTAGCCACGTGATTATGATGTAAAAGACTCTAGAAGAGTCTATATTGTAACTCTAGTTAAGAGTTGATGTAGTCAAAATTAACCACTAGTAGGCTATTGAGTTGTGTTATAACCAGGCCACTAGGAGGAAGATGCATTCCATTCTTTCAAGAGCATTTTGTTTTATAGTTGAGCAAAGATAGTCAGGAGAGATGTTGATTTCTGGTAGCATCGGATGTGCTCTAAGCCTCAAAATTTGCAGGGAGGCTAGGACTCATTTATTCAAGTACCCAGAAATAGTTTTGGGAAATTCCACTCGGAGACAGTTTTATTAAAATAATTAATTATTTTTAATGGATGCCTAAATCTAACTTAGGAAATTAAAATAATTAAAGGGTATTATTTAAACAGGGGGTGAAACTTCTAGAAGAAGACGAGGATCAAGTCAAAATGATCTGAGCCATTGATTAGAATCTAATCTGGGCTATTGATTGATCAACGAGAGGATTATAAGAAGAGGCTTGATGGGCATTTGGAAGACACATCGAGTGAGAGATCAAGAGATCGATTTGTGAAGAGAGCAACACAGTAGTTGCCAGAGAAGAAATCGAGGTGATTTCTTGCAGTGAAGGGCAGGGATAGTTTCTGGAGGAAGTTTTCATGATCCAGAGAGTACAAGGCGGAGAGGGTGGAAAGACGTCTACAGAGGCTGACGTAGGGCCACGCAGAGTATGCTGTGGCAATGTAGAGCTTCAGAGGGAGATTGAAATTCTAGAGAGGAGCAATGGGATCTAGTGCCAGAGGTGGGGTGTGAGACCGGAAGGTCAGAGGGCCGAAGTTTCCAGCTAACAGAGGATCAAGAGGAGGTGCAACGCAGTCCCAGCAGCAGTGACTACATGTGTGTGATGCAGTACTGCACAGAGAGAGCACAAAGGCTCATCTCCAGCGCAGATCAGTGCCGGATTTCCCAGTGACAAGGTGAGATCATCTCACTATCATTTTGTCCAATTAAATCTCTGTATAGGATTGCCAGTTTGGGCATCCGAAGAATTGTACTCAGAGATTACTCCTTAATAACACAAACCCTCAGCTACTGCACCGGTTTTCACACATTGGGTTTTTCCGAGGACATTGGTTCAAAAACAACAGTGTCACTTGTGTGTGTTATTTTTTTCTTGCTTAGATTCTTGTTTCCGCATATTATTTAAGTTGTGAAGGCTGCGGTTGTATTTATTTCTATGTTTACCGTATAATATTGTAAATAACTTGATTCAATAGGAGAAATATAATTAGTTGCTGCAATAGTGATTCAAGACTTCTCGAATTTTCACAAGTGATAGGAGGTAGAGCACACAAAGAGGACTTGTGCACTGTATTAGCCCATGGGCCACATACATTACTTCTTTGTACCTACAACCATATTTCCAGATAGAGAAAGAGAGCGAAACAACTTCACCTTGCAGCTGGGTTTTCTCCCGAAAGGGTTTCTCAGAGAGCATATCTTGTGTCTTATGTGTGTGTGTGTGAGCTTATTTTATCGTTCTCTACTTTTTTGCATAATTTCCATTCACATGCATGCACTAATTATAATTAAATCTACAAATCTTAAAGTTTAATAAAATTGTATAGTGTAGAATCTCAGTTTTTTAATATAATTTTATCAGATCTGTTGTGACGAACTGTCCAATGGAATATCCAAGGCAGTTTATGGATCTCATATATATATTATATATATACATATATTTGCAAAGATTTATTGCCATTTGGGTCTAGCTTGGGTGGTTAGGAAGGAGAAATGTTATCCTTCCCACCAGGCTCACATCCTGCTCGTGACATGTTTCTCTCTTTTTGAATTGATTTACGCTGAGCCTGTGGGCTGGAAGTTGGGGTGCATGGTTGCATGTGAAAAAAATATTTCCAAAGATGTATCTCTCTACCTTTATATATATGTGAATTAAGGCCTCCCAGAATGTTCATGCATGACAACATATTGATCTAGGAAACCTGACACCCTTTCTAGTGCACTTGTCTCATGTCACATTGTCCAATACTTGGACACGTAGGATATGCATGATTCACACCGTTGGATATGCATAGGCACAATTTTTATAATTTGTTTTTATTTTTATTTATAATTTTTTTTTTTTTTTTTTTTTTTTTTTTTTTTTTTTTTTTTATGTTTTATATTTTCATTACTTTTTGATTTTCTATGCTAGGCCGCCCACAATGTTGAGGCATGATGATGAATTAATCTGGGAAATGGTTGTAATATCCCTGATTTTGTGGGCACAGAAATATCATTCATGCTTGCCTAACTATCTCCTTTAGGCTAGCAAGAGGGGAAATTACTAAGGAGTTTTTCCAAATTCTCATAGACATTATTATTATTATTAAAGGGGCAAATTACTATGATTAATAAAAAGGGGCAAAGGTTACTTCATCAATAAAAATAATTTAAAATTAGAGATCTAGAAGGTTGGAGAAGGCCCGACAAAATATTATAAAAGGAAGGAGGAAGTCATTTTTCATCATTCTATCTTGTGATTTCTCATTATCATTAGATTGGAGCTCAAATGAGTTTCAGACTGGGGGTTTCAAGCGAGATCCTCACACTAGTTTCAGTGGACTTCATTGCCACCCTAGCTAGCATCTGATTTCGATGGACACTAGTTCCACCTTTGTTGGTATTTCTAATTGGTCATCACTTGCAGGTCATTTGGGGACAATACTTAAGGAGCTTGAGGGTTTATTTCTTGCGGGAGAATTATTATACATAGGGCCAAGTGCTTTAGCTAACATTATTCATGCAAGGGGCCGAGTTAAAAATTTTGACAGACTTTTGTTGGAGGAGGAAGTTATCATTGTATCAGGGCCAAATCTATCTTTTGTCAAAGAGGCCGAAATATTTCCACCCAGAAAGGCCAAAATTTACAGTGCTGAAGGAGATCGAATCTCATTGTTCCAGAGGGCGAATCTATTTATGATCACTAAGCTTCATTGTGGGAAATTCCACATAAAGGCCAAGTTATATCTTGAATCATCCTTTTCACCCAGGGTTGAATTGTTATCACAGAGCTTCAAGATTATATGGAGGAGAATGAGTTTATTTGTTGAGTATTATTGCTAGAATATTTGTCGTTGCAGGGGGTCAGAATATTTCTTCCATCCCAGGTGGAGAACCTGATCTTATGGACTGAGTGCATATTATTGAAGCCAAGATTCTTTTATTCCTGAAGACAAGTTGCATTATTAATTGGGAGACTGAGTGCTTTCAATCTGAAGGAGGCCGTGAGTATTTTGGAAGGGCCGAGAGCTTCATTTTATCCAGACTAAGGATATAAACTTGGAAAGGCAAATTTGCAAGGTAATATTTGCCACATCTGGTGACTAACTGCCTCATTCTGGAGGTCATCTATTGCTGAGAAAATTTGGCATATTTCAGAGAACGAGTTTGGGCACCTGGAGGGTGAGATTGATTTTATGGTGGAGGCTGAGAGCCTTTTCTATTGCAGATTGAGAGCATGGGAAATGATCCATTAGTTACAGGGGTTGAGAGCATTGCCATTAGAGGACCAATATCATTATTCAGAAAATGATGTGATTAATTATTGGTAGCTGAGGATCTTCTCTTGCTATAGGCTGAATCATCATCTCAGGGGGCTGCGTAATCCATGCTTACATTTGTTGGGTAATCAGCCTGAATTTATCCTCTTACTGAGAAGCTAGGGACATTATATATGCATATCATCGCTTGCAAGGAGCAAAATGAGGTTAATCTCTGAAGAATTACAGTCACTGCTGAGGAGTGAATGTGAAAATTCCGAAACCCAGATCCTATTGCAGCAACTGGAAATATTTATCCTAGTTGTTAAATTAATTTTAACAATTTATTTACTGTGTGCTACAACAAATACTTAATCAATCACACTGCAACCTACACAGATAAATTGGGGAAGAAATAAACACTGGAAGAAATAGTAGTAGACACACAAAATGACACAATTATTTTTGGACCAATGTCCCTGGAAAAATCCAACTCAGGAAAATCAGTGCAACAACTGAGGGTTTTATTATTATGCAACAGTGAAATAATCTGAGTACAACTGGATGCCGAAACTGACAATTTTACAGAGAAATATTGGCAAAATATGGAGAGGAATTTTCCTCACCGCACAGGCAATCTCTTGGCACAACATGCCTTTAGAATTTCGGCCCTTTGAGCCTCTGCGCTGCTTTGCGTAGCTGGCTGGGATTTTAGCCTCAGACTAGACTTTGATGAAGTCGTTTTGCCTTTTGCTGATCAAAAGGACGCTTCTTCAGTTCTCTGGGACTCCTTCCTAGCCTCTGGAACTAAAAATGCCAATCTCTTCCAGTAAATCGACTTTGCCTCTAGATGCTACTGCGCTGCCCAAGTATCAACCTCTCTGTTGTTAGTTTTGTAGCATCGGATGTGTTCTAGCCGCAAAATTTGGTGGAGAGGCTAGAAAACATGTATTCCCCAAAACTCAGAAATCGTTTATGGAAATTCGACCTAGAGATATCTTAATTAAAATAATTAATTGTTTTTTAATGTTTCCTAAGTCTAAACTTAGGAAATCTAATTAATTAAAGGGTATTAATTAAGTCACGGTGAGAATCTTCTAGCAAAAGACTTGGATCGAGTTCTTGTTAATCTTAGCCATCAAATAAGTTTTAATCGTGGTCGTTGATGTCTCAACGAGAGATTATAAGAAGAAACTCGATGGGGCTTGGAGAACACACCACACTTGGGCAATTCGATTTCATGAGCAAATTGATTTCTTGAGTAGCAGTAGTTAGCTGCCGGAGAGAGAGCTAGAGATTGAAGCAGTGAGAGAGGGGTAGAGACAGTGAAGCCGGAGGAAGGATTCTAGATCTGTTGAGTAAATTTGCAGAGAGGCAGGAGAGCCACAAAGAGGCTAACGCTGGGGCAGCGCAGTAGCCTCTAGAGGCAAAGTCATTTTGTTGGGAGAGATTGACGTTTTCACTTCCAGAGGCCGGGAAGGAGTCTCGGAGTGCTGAAGAAGCGTCTTTCTGGTGAACAAAAGGCAAAACGACTTCATCGGAATCTAGTCTGAGGCTAGATGTCCAGCCAGCTACGCAGAGGTTGACGTAGAGGCTCAGAGGGCTGAAATTTTGAAGGAAAGTTCTGCCTGGAGATTGCTTGTGGGGTGAGGAAAATTCCTCTCCAAATTTTCTTGCCAATATTTCTCTATAGGATTGCCAGTTTTGACATCCAGTTGTACTCAGATTATTTCATTGCTGCTTAATAGTAAAATCCTCAGCTGCTACACCGATTTTCCCAAGTTGGTTTTTTTCGGGGACATTGGTCCAAAAATAATTGTGTAAATTTATGTGTGTGTGCATCTTTCTTCCAACATTTTTATTTCTTTCGCAATATTTATTTTGTGAAGGTTGTAGTGTATTTGTTTCGAAATTTGCCGTAGCACACAACAAATAATTTGTTTAATTAAATTAACAAATAGAAGAACTAACATCAATTGCTGCAATAGGATTCTGGGTTTCAGAATTTTCACATCTTTGGCTCTTCTGCCTCTCTGCAAATGCACTCATCGGATCTGGAATCCTTCCTTCGACTTTACTGTCTCTGCCCCTTTCTCACTGCTTCGATCTCTCTAGCTCTCTCTCCAGCAACTAACTACTGCTACTCAGGAAATCGATCTGCTGATGAAATTGAACTGTTGAAGGCATTTCTCCAAGCCCCATTGACTTCTTATAATCCTCTGTTGAGACTTCAACAACCAAGATTAGATCTTAATTGATGGTAGGATTAACTTGAAGTTGATCCATGTGAGTTTTTAGAACATTCACAACATAACTTAATCAATTCTGATTAATTAGTCATATTCCCTAAGTTTAGACTTAGGAAATATTTAAAAACTGACTAATAATCTAATTAAGTCATTTCTAGGTGGAATTTCCAGAAGCGATTTCAGGGTTTTGGGGATTTCATGTATTCTAACCTCTTTGCAAAATTTTGTGACTAAAACACATCTGATGCTACAAAAACTAACACTCCCTCTTAGCAAGGAATGTGTTCTAGTGCTGCTGCTCCTTGTAGCACCACCTTGTCTCTGCATCATCCACTGTCACGCTGGTGATGTATGGCTGCTGTTGCCCACCAACCACTGCGCAACTCTGATATATGTTGCATTTGTGCTACTGCTGACCTTGTTGAACTGCTGCCAACACTGCATCTGCACTGCAACTCCCTCTCCATCTGCTGCTACTGCAATTGTAGCATCTGCAACTGAAAAGCATCCTATATACTGAATCATCTGTGATCAGTATGATACATCTGTCACCCGAGTCTCTGACTGCTGCTAGTATCTGCGCTGTCACTTAGGCATATGCGCTGCTGCTTACTCTACACTGTGCCACTCTACAATGCTTCCAACTTTGCACTGCGATGTTCAATATCTGACTGCAACTAGACTCTGCATCTGTCACTCTAGCATCTGACTGCATCCACTGCCACTGATCCATCCTGCTACAAACTATTGTGGGCCCCGTAGCAAGGTATTGATTCAAGAGGTGGACCTCCTCAAGAATCCTGCCTAATTTGGCACATTGGAGTCTCGTAGTCCTCTTGGATCTGGTGCCTCACTATCTCCTTTTGAGCCCTGTCCCTTATTGGACCTTTCTTCGCTTTGCAACCTACACTAGACAACTCGTACTTCCTCTGGTACCTATCTCTGATAACTAGAAGTCGATCTGCTGCCTAGATTTGCATTCTGACTAACTCACACAATCTCCTTTGGCAATCTCGTATGGCCATCTCTGCAAAGCTGCAAAATCTGCGAAACTCAAAAACTGGAAAATAAATAGGAATCTCCCTCTTTCCCTCAACTCGGTTGCTTCTACTAGGCCGTCACTCAGCTACTGTTACTTGGCTGCTACTGCTACTCAGCCGCTGTTGCTACTCGACTATCGCTCAGCTGTTGTTACTCGACCGCTGTTGCTACTTGACTGTCGCTCAGCTATTGTTACTCGATTGTCGCTCAACTGCTGTTACTCCACCGTTGTTGCTACTCGGCCGCTGTTGCTACTCGACCACTGTTGCTACTCGGTTGTCGTTGATGATGTCGAAAATATGCTCTTCCCTTCTGCTCAGCTGCTGCTAGGCTATTCACATTCCCTTTTAGAATGAGAAAAACTGCTCACAACAATTGCTAATCTGAAAAGGAATTCAAACTTCTTGAGACTAGAAGTTCCTTGAGGAAAATTTTCCCTCAGTGTGTGCTCTTCTTTCTCTCGACGCTAGTCATGTTGGTGCAGAACTGCTACGTCTAGCTAGAGATTTGCTCTGTGAAAAATACTGGTTGCTCCCTCTGCGTCTGCAAACCCTCGATTTGGAGAGATCGGATTTATCTGTCCCTCTTAGAAAAAACGATTTCTCCTCAAGAATTCAACCTCTTGGTCAAGGTGACTGCGTTGCCTTTGGGGTTTTGAACTGCTGCTCCTCAATGAACAACGAAACTCCCTCTTCACCACTGAGCTCTCCGACTTGTCATTTGTGCTCTGATACCATACCATGTGAAAAATCGGTGACTCGAATCCTATTGCAACAACTGGAAAAATTCTCCTAATTGTTAACTTAATTTTAACAATTTATTTACTGTGTGCTACATCAAATACTGAATCAATCACACTGCAACCTATACAAATAAACTGCAGAAGAAATAAACTCTGGAAGAAATACTAGCACGCACACGTAAAATGACAATTATTTTTGGACCAATGTCCTCGGGAAAACCCAACTTGGGAAAACCGATGCAGCAGCTGAGGGTTTTATTATCATGCAACAGTGAAATATTCTGAGTACAAATGGATGTCAAAACTGACAATCCTACAGAGAAATACTGCCAAAAATTTGTAGAGGAATTTTCCTCACCCCACAGGCAATCTCCCAGCATAACTTGCCTTTAGGATTTCGGCTCTCTGAGCCTCTACGCTACTCTGTGTAGCTGGATGGACGTCTAGCCTCAGACTGGACTCTGAGGAAGTCGTTTTGCCTTTTGTTGATCAAAAAGATGCTTCTTCGGCACTCTGGGACTCCTTCGCGACTTCTAGAACCGAGAACATCAATCTATCCCAACAAATTGACTTTGCCTCTAGAGGCTACTGCGCTGCCCCAACGCTAGCCTCTCTGTGGACCTTTTGCCTCTCTGCAAATGCACTCATCGGATCTGGAATTCTTCCTCCGGCTTCACTGTCTCTGCCCCTCTCTCATTGCTACGATCTCTCTGGTTCTCTCTCTGGCAACTAACTGCTGCTATTCAAGAAATCGATCTGCGCATGAAATTGAACTGTTGAAGTAATTTTTCCAAGCCCCATCGACTTCTTATTAATTATAATCCTTTGTTTAGACTTCAACGGCCAAGATTAGATCTTAATCGATGGCTAGGATTAACTTGAAGTCGATCCATGTGAGTTTCTAGAGCATTCACACCATAACTTAATTAATTTTGATTAATTAGTCATATTCCCTAAGTTTAGACTTAGGAAATATTTAAAAACTGACTAATAATCTAATTAAGTCACTTCTAGGTGAATTTCCAGAAATGATTTCTGGGTTTTGGAGACTCATGTATTCTAGCCTCAATACAAAATTTCATGGCTAGAACACAACCAATGCTACAAAAACTAATAGTAAAGTCATTATCTTTTAGGAGACCAAGCCTCAAAGCAAGTTACCACCTCTGAAGCTGAGTGACTGAATCATCCTGTTACCAGATCGTAGAGGCTGTGTTTATTAGCAAATCTGGAGCTGGGTTACCTGTAGCAGAAGAGCCCAAAATTGACATCATATTGCTGAAGCGGATCCTGGAGATTGTATTGTCATTTCTGTAGATCAGACTGCTACACCATGTTCCTCAGATTCATTGTGTTTTGTAATCCTTGTCCTACAAGTTAATAAAATTGTTATTTGCCCTGGAATCTATTGTGCTGCAAGTATTTTTGTTCCATCTGTGATATGTTTGACATAAATCCTGTGCATTAACTGTTCGATTAGAGTGATCAACGAAAAGATTGGATTTTCTCAATTTTTTTTGGCATATTTTAGCTCTGGTATATTACAATGGTACTCCCTATTTAGGGAATTTGTCTTGTGTCATGGTGTCTGATGCTTGGACATGCAGGGTATGCAGGACCTGCATGTTGGACACACTCTATATTCCACAGGTACAATGCTCTATCTTCCACATATGGAATATACGTATACTGTCAATACTGTCAACATCCATCATGCCACTTGCAGCAATTGAACCTGGGTGGGGAGGTTTTCATTCCTTCGTCCCAACTACCCAGGATAACCCCAATTGACACGTGTGTGTGTGTGTGTGTCAATTATCTATATATGAAAAATATAAAAAAGTTAAAGGAATAAAAAATGTGCATCCTTTGCATGTCCAACATGCAGGCAATGCATATCCTGTGTGTCTGAGTGTTAGATGCATATCCTGTGTCTAGAGTGTTAGAGACTGCAACATGAGACAAGTGCCCTGAATAGGGTGTCCCATTTCTTAGATTAATACATTGTGATACCTTAACTTTGTTGGGGGCCTTAATTCAGCTAATTTACTTTTTACACCAATACATCTTCAATAAGACGTGGATTTTCTCTATTAGTACCGTAACCTTTGGCTGAGATTTCACATGCCACCAGCGATTGTTGTAAGGTGAGATGGTGACTCATGCTTTTGCCTTTTTTCGTTTAAGCAGATAATATATCCTGGGGGAAACCTCCTGGGCACTATGTTCTTTCCGGTTATTTTGGGAAGTCAAAACTAAATTGGTATGTAACAATCAAAGGATTCATCAATTCCAGAAACAAGACTTTATTTGTACATTATACATTCTTCATAGGGGAATTGGAACTTTACAGAATCCATATTAAAATATATTCAAAACTTTTAAGACCGATATTGATTAAAAAGTGATATACGATAAATTCGCAGATGACTAATAGATAAATTTGTGCTCAATATCACCATGATGATATGTGGTTAGATTCAGAGTTGTAATTTTGTACATTTTTGGCTACCTCTGTTGTTCTCAGGTTTTACTTTTGGGAATTTCGTGAGTTCATTCTCATAGTCTTGGTCGTAAATGGGTGCTTATTGTGAGACCTATTTGAGAATGTTTGCTTCTCTCTTGCTTGTTACAGATGAAATGGATCTCTGACTATCTAATGTTGGAAAGCTGTTATGGTTATTTCGTTGAAACTTGAAAGTATGATGCATATCGTTTATTTTTCATTTTTAATTTGAGTCTAGTCCAAGAGGAACAAATAATGTTATAACAAAGATGGCAATTGTGATTGCCTAGTAATGTATTTGAATAGATAGTACGAAATATGTACTAAGATGTCAAAACTTAGAAAATCTTTTATCATGTGAAGAAGATCTTAATAAGATGAATCTTGTTTTATAATTTTTGACTATACATTTTTGATAAGATTACATATTCCAAGATTGAATTGTTCTGCATTTAGTCAAAGGAAGTTATGCTTATTATGATATTTGGTGAAAGTCAGGGATCATGACCACATTGAAGAACTGTGGACTCTTCTTGCCAATAGATACAGTTTTATAAATTAAAAGATTGGGAACATATAAACCTGGCTATACGATCTGCTATTTTAGAAGTTTAGAGCCATAGTTGCATAATGCCACTGTATTGGTCATTTCAATACAAAAGGTTGACTGTAATTCGATTCGGTCAAATTATTTGAGAAACTCAATTCAATTCGGTCAATGTACTGTTGACTGAATCCAATTAGATTTCTACAATTCAATTAGGCATCCATTAGACTGAAATACTTCTACAATTTAATGGTGATTCAGTCCAGTGAAAAAACCCTGAAAAGTAAGCAGAAAAAGGAAAAACATCTTGTGGTGATTGTTTTCCGACTCATCACTCTGGTGCCATCAACAATTCTACAGTCTTTTATTTTTTCAAATTGTGAGGAATTGGCATTTTTCCATATAAGTGGGATACATGTTCATATTCCTTTCATATTGGATTTTTTTCCATTCAATTTATTTTTTGAACCCTATTGAATTCGAATTTGTATATGCTAACTTTGGTTAGAACAATATAATAATGTCTCAAGTGGGGGTTTTACAGGAAAAATGCTGACTTATTGCTGAAGTCTCTCAGCGAACTTATGCTGTCTGGACATTTTATGCGCTGTGCAGTTGACATACGTGAAGTTGTTATGCATTGCATTTCATGTTCTGCAGAGCCATTACATCCTGTATGTACATTGTATAGTGTTTTAATATTTCTTTCAGCAATTATTATTATTATTATTATTATTTTTTAGGCATTTGTTATCATTCAAGATCCAAGCGCCACATGGAGAATTTAAACTTATATCACAGGGATTTTTGTCCATAAGACTTTGATGTAGGATTTGGTTCATGATTATACTGTGGATATTTAGATCATAGTTAGAAATCTCCAGAAAGATGAAGATATTGAAATATTTGTTAGTGACATGAAAGTTATTGGATGAATGCAGACAGTTGTTAAACTGGTACAGATGTTTGCTGAAATGACATCTTTGAGCCCTTGGGGAGGAGATTCGGTGCAGGAATTCAGAATGCAACCTCTGCCTTGTAGTTTTCTGGATGCAGCCATTAAGCCTGTTTGTTCACATCATATGATTACAGAAGAGGAAAGAAGGAGGACCAAAACTGACTATTATGATGCTTTGCATAGATGCAAATATGGTCTTGACAATTTAAAGGCTGAATTAGTGCCACCAGCAGCATTAACTACCTTTTATATATTTTGTAGAGAGCAGGTATTGCAAAATGCAGGTATATATTTTGGTTATCTTTATGGTGGTTCAGCTCCATTGCAGTTGGATGACAGTGAAGATATTCAGTGGTCAAAACTGCTTGCAAATCTGCCTTTGCGCAGCTTATTGCTCTATATGGAGGATCACTGGACGGCATATGAACATTTATTTCCACAGGTGGATTGCATGCATTTCAATAGACTCTTTGGTCAGCAAGGAAAACTTTGACATCATGAAGAAGCAATTCAATCTGTCTTTATTCTATGAGTAGGGTGTTATCTCAAAATTTTGTTGAATATTATATAATGATGATGATGAAAACTTCTGGTAAACTGTGCGTTATTCTCATTGAGATGCCCGATGTTTTGGGTGAACACTTCACCCATCTTCAGGGGCATAAATCTTAACTGATGGTGCGGAGAGTGCCAGAACATGAATAAATAGAGGATGAAGTCAGAATCTAACCGTTAGGGTAGGTGAAAAGGAAGTGAACGTTGATATCACTTAATAATTAATAATGAAAATAACAACTATTAACTATTATTAGAATTTTAAATTCTAATAATGAAAATAACAACTATTAACAGCTATTAGAATTTTAAATTCTAATAGCTGTTAATAGTTGTTATTTTCATTATTAATTATTAAGTGATATCAACGTTCACTTCCTTTTCACCTACCCTAACGGTTAGATTCTGACTTCATCCTCTATTTATTCATGTTCTGGCACTGTTCGCACCATCAGTTAAGATTTATGCCCCTGAAGATGGGTGAAGTGTTCACCCAAAATGTCGGGCATCTCAATGAGAATAATGCACAGTTTACCAGAAGCTTTCATCTTCATCAAGTTCTTGACTGTGAAAATCTTCATGCAAAAATATTAAAAAATGAATTTACTGCTGTGCTTTATTTGAACTTTTGACTCTGATCTGAATTCTAGGTGTTTCAGTGGTTTATTTCCTTGAATTAATAACACTGTTTTTGCTTATATATAACTTGCAGTGGCTCAGCTTGGCTTCTCATTTGTTTCCTGAACGTCTGCTCGTTCAAAAATTACTGCAAGATTCTGAAGAATCAGACAAACAAACAGAACTTGCCATTGAAGGTGTTCCAGTTGTTGAAGATTTAGAATGGGTTGGAGGATTTGAAATAGTTCTTAACTCCCTGGATGCACACGAGGATAAAAGAAATCATTGTGATTATCCACATTCTTTCTCAGTTGATATGGTGCGTAAACTTTTTAGGAATGCTTTAGCGCAGCCTTTGCTTGCACTCCGAACATTGAAAGCCATTCAGGTTGAGGCTGTTGAAAACAAATTTGATGTACAATCTGTGGTAGTTAATGATCTAGTTCCTTTGCTTCTTGAGGATTCTTGTGCCAGGCCCTTGCAAAAGTGTTTTTGTGATTGGTGGCGAGGCCTGCCACATGCAGAAATAGAGCTTCTCGTTCCATTGTTTTTCAGTTCTATCAAAATTTCACCCATGGACATTCACACAAACAGAAATTGCAATCTACAGAAGTTAAAAACATCCTTGGTCAACCTGAATCTTTCAACCTTTGTCTCATCATATGCTGAACTTGCACAGGAACCTCTAGCCTTGCTAGCATGCAAAAATGAGGTATATCGTACTCCTCTTCTTTCAGTGTTCTTAGATCTTCTAATGGAGTTACTTGTAAAAAATCACAGAATTTGTCTGGCTGGCGTTTCACAAGGAGGAAGGAAAGATGGACTGAAACACGATGAAATTATGGGGGCACTTGCTGCACAGGAAAGGTATGGTTAAATTTGCTAGGCAATTTGTAATTTTTGAAAGCTGAAGATATGCAAGGTTACAATTAAAGCCGATATTTTCCAAAATGTTTTAGGATGTCATCTAGTTATGCATATCTAAATAGGGAATAATTTTGCAGCCTAGTGTGCCAAATTCTTTTAGAGGCTTGTCTGGAGAATACATCAGCTAGAGATGATGTCCAACCAGGCTCCATGCTTGAGGCACAACAGTTGATTTGTGCATTCATCTCGTCTCTTCTAGATGCCACTCCAATTTTGCTTAAGCTCCTCCATTTTCAGGTAGTCTCTTAAATTTATTTTACTTGTTAATTTTTTATATGTTAAGTCCATTGATTGATTGGATACAGAGACTTTGATTTCTTAACTCTCTTGCTATGATGAATAGTCTTTGGTACAAAATAACAAAACTATTGTGTTTTTGGGTTTACTTCGAATGTGTCTACACCATGCTTGCGGGTACTTCATGAGAGTTGGGCTACATGGTGTATGTTCAGCCCCTGGATGGTCCAAGATCGATTGTAGCATGAGAGATGGTTCATGATGGATATGCATAGTTGAGATAGTTTCTTAGTGGATGCTTAACTTTAGCTGATTCAAATTGCATGCTTGGCTTTCTTCCCTTTGGCGTTGAAAATCTCTTGGTAGTTTGGTGGACACCCGTTGTTGAGGTGTCACGGAGAAGCCACTTGTTTAGATAGCACCCTATAGGGGATGTGGAGCATTGTCTAAGATGGAAGAGGGCTTCAACAAACTATCCTAGTGGGCTTTTACAACTGTCACAAAACACAAGCCTATATGACTTGCATAGAAAATTTTAGGGGCGAATGTTCGCCCTTTGGCGAAATTAAGGGGTTTTAAATTTTTAGTGGGCGAATATTTTGTATCATAGTACATTTTTACAAATCACCTCAAATAGCTCACCTTATTTTAAGGGAGAGGGTAAAAAAGGTAAATTTAGCCCTTGAAATTAGGAGTTACAACCTTCCATTCGCCCATTTTCAAGAATAGGTTTTATTTAAGTGAATCCATTCGCCCATTTCCAAGAATAGGTTTTATTTAAGTGAATCCTATTGGCCAAATACCATATTTATAAAAGAGATATGGTAAATTAATAAAA
>APFE030752737.1:61046-89407 GCA_000404065.3 Pinus taeda
AAATTATATATACATATTATATTATTGATAAAATCACCTTCCATTTTTCCCATATACCATGGAGATTCGCCCATTTATTATACTTATAAATTTAGGGGGGGTTCTTAAAATTTTCCCTGATGACTTGTCACCCACAAAACCCACGAGCCACATAAAAGATTAATATATCCACTTCTAGAGCTTGGATTTCAGTGATTTTTGTTGCCTCTTTCTCCTCTCAAGGTCGTCTATCATCTAAAATCATCACATGTCAAAATCCACTAGTGGTTTCACACCCACAAGCTTGGGTGCAAAGGCCACACCTTGGGTTCCAAGCCCACAAATCACTTCTGTGGTGCTCCAACCTCCAAACCCTGAATCCTAGGGCTTGGAGTACCTCTCAAGCTACCAAATCTCAACAAAGATGTTGATAACAATTCAAATATGCATCTATGTTTGATCGCTGAAAGAGGAGATAAATGAAACCCCTAGTGACCAATAACGTAATAGGTTATTCCCATGTATGAAGAAGGCATTTAGGATTTGAAGGATTTGCCTCTAATGATGATCAAGCATGGAGAGCACATAGAGGAGTGCGAGTTAGATGAGGAGGATATGCACAATGTGCATGATGAGCCATCCTTGAGAGCTAGTTGAAGGCTCAAGTTGGAGATGTGGTGGAGATGGTTGAGCATCCATCTTTGGGTCTACCCATTGATGAGTTGCAAATAGATGCAGAGGTAGCTAGCAAGGTTGCAGTATTTTCAGATAGTAGCCACCATGAGAATATTGAGCATTTCAGGACTGATCTTATGGCATTGAAGTAGAGGATCTAGATAGTACGAGGCACCATCTTGCAGTGAAACAATATAATTGAGGAGCTTAGAGTGGTGTGTGCTGAGTCAATGAGCAAGCTATCTAGCATTGAGGGACAACTATAGTTCCTAGTAAGGTAGCAAGAGGAGTACATTTGGGAGTTATAGAGCAACCCTCTTCAGGAGTACATAGATAGGGCTTGCAACACTACTTGTCCACCTCTATACTTGGGAGAGGGGCATAGTTTCCAAGATGGATCATGTTGGTTGACCAGGCGGAGCAACATCGACATGGTGGACTTACTCCATGCACGAATATTCATGCATCCAATCCTTCTAACGGGTTGGATTTGCGGGAGATTATGAGTTGGTATCCTATTGATGGGGTGATTCTTGGGAGGATATCTTTGTGTGGAGTATAATACAGCTGGAGCCCTTAGGCATGGGCAATGATGATTGGCCATGGTGGCGTTGGGATCTAGGTTGTTAAGTTTAGGTATGTTCTATGCTAGAGCAATTTATTTCAATTTTCACAGTTAGCTAAATATCTTTTCCAGATTAGCAATCACATCAGTGTTAAAGTAAACTGCAGATAGAACATAAATATAAATCGCAGAAGACAAGTCAAGACAAGAGGACACAAGATGTGGTGCTAGCCAGGGACAAACCCCAATGTGGGGAAACCCTTGATCAATTCTTCTTATATGTTCTTCAATAGTTCAGCAGAGAGAGAGAGAGATAGTACATTTACAACAAGAGTCAACATTTCAACTTCCAAGATAAGAGAATAGATCATCTCTACATGAGATCAGTTGAAGACATGCTGCTTCAACTGATTCTCCAAGGTGACTCCTTCACCTATCATTGTGCTACATCTTGTCCATATGCTGTACCTCACCGTGCAACACCATGTTGCACTCATCATCACAATGTTGAACCTAATGACCATGCTAGGAACTTGATGCTGCTGCTCCTGTCACTGTGTTGCTCCAATCATGAGCTGCTCTCATCACAGATTTGCACTCAATGCTACACTCTGCACTCAATGACTACTATGCTCCACTTCACTGCTGTCCCTAATACCATGTTGCATCCAACTGCTACATCTAACCAAGTTGTCTAACATGCTGACCACACAAGCAGTCACATCAACCTTCAGTCCTTATCCTTGTGCAACCCTTAACACAATATGATGCTGGCTATGGCCTGCGGCCTAGCCCAGCAGCAAACAAGGTTATCATACAGTACCCAACTATTACCCTTGAAGAACAATGTCTACCAATCAGCCTTATTGCAGCACAGTATGCCCAGAACAGATCTCAAATTTGTCACGCTGTCACCTACAATAATGTGACTTTAGTGCTGATGAAATACTTCCTTTTGCTACGGTATGATACCACTTCTTCTTGCTGTGTCTTAGGTCTTTGTATGCCGTTGATTAGGGCCTCTTCTATTGCGGCTAATAGCGCTGCATATAAGACCTTTTTCATGATGGCAAATAGGAGCTAGATGAGGGCTGCCAATTAGGTCTCTAGATTGACAATGTAATACATCTCCCTTTCAGATCCCCTCATTGCTGTTAGGGCTTCATGACCTTCCACTAGACAACATATAGAACTCTTCTCAATTCAATGGCTAGAGTCTCCATTATGACAGCAGATTAGGATCTTTAAGGACAACGGTTTAGGAGCTACGTAGACATCAAATCAAGGTTCTCTTTTGCTATGTTTTAAGGGTTACTTGTGACAGCAAATCATGACCTACGGCTAGGGTATTTAGGACATCGTATGAGGGCTTATCCTTCAGCTATGTGTAGACTTCTTTTTACTGCAGCTAGGGTTCCCTCTAGTACTCCTTAGATCTGGGTTGAAGCTCCTTAGACTAGAGTGCCTTTTCTTGACAATGTTGAGGGCTTATACTTTACTTCCTTTCTTGACTGTGGCCAGGGCATGTATACCTGCAGCCGGGGCTCCTCCAAGACTCCTCATTTAGGGCTGCGTAGAAGGCATCTTGACTAGCTGTGTAGAACCCTTTCTTCACTGCGTTCAAATATCCTCCATGATAGCGTTAGGATCTAGGGTATCCTCTAGGGCAGCGTATCCTCTTTAGATTTCTCCTCCCACCAAAACCAAAAGACAAGTGGAGAGGAAGAGATCACCAAGAGGATGTGTGTCCAAATGACTTTCAAGGCACCTCTATTTATACTAAAACGTTGAGCACAAGAGGGGTTTATTTGGTTGCTGGCTGACCTTGGCGAATTGTCTCATAACACAAACAAATTCATATCTCCATGAATACTTATCGGAATCAGATGATCTTTAGATCGATCCTACACCGCTTGATGAGAGGGAGCCAAGAAAAATATCAGCTGCCATTAATAAGATGACCCACATGGAGTTTGGCCCTAGTTGCCAATTTTAACACTCCCTCTTAACTAGGGAGAACTCCATCTGCTGATCCATATGTCCGACTTTACTATCTATGCCATCAATGCCCTACACTGCTCTACTCTACTCTGCTCTGCTCTGCTGGACTCTGATCTGCTCTGTTGGGCTTTGCTCTGCTCTGCTCTACTGAGCTCTGCTTTGCTGAGCTCTGCTCAATTCTTCTCTGCTCTGCTGAACCATGAAGAAGAAGAATTGATCGAGAATGTCTCATACCATTCTCTATTGACCCAAAGTCAGTTTCATCTAAAGAGAGTGTGTCATATCACTCTTACTGACCCGAAGTCAGTGTTATTCATCCCAGATCAATATCACAAGAGAGTGTCTCAAACCACTCATACTGATCCCAGATCAATGGAGGTCATCCTAGCATAGGGAGTACGGTAGATACAACCATGCGTCCATCGATAATACGACTATGGCCCCTAACCCCATTTCCTTGTTCATTGATTAGATGAGAGGTACTTCCCATGAGTCCTAGACTGCATGGGTAGGATGCCTCGATAGGAGAACTAATCATCCTGTCCACAGGAGAACGAATCATCTTGTCCCACAATTGCCACGAGAGAACTAATCATCCCGGCCCACGGGAGAACTAATCATCTTGTTTCATAGTTGCTACGAGAGAACGAATCATCCTGGCCCATAGGAGAACTAATCATCTTGTTCCGCAATCGCCACGGAGTATCAGAGGGGAAGGTTGAACCTGTCACCCTGTACATAGCGCACCACCAGGGGAGGGTGAATCACCTTGTGGTCGTATGTCGCTCTAAGAAGTACCTTGCGCCACCCTGGAGCTTCCAGAGCTCAATGTGTGCATCATACATGACCCTCATAAGAGGGTCTCTGAACGACACCAAGTCGTTCTTGGGAAGTCAAGAATTTGATCTTTCCCCAGGGCTTTAACAAAACGTCTGCGACCTGTACATTAGTCTCAATGCGATGGAGCCTCCTCTCTCATCGACTTACCGTATCCTAGATAAGGTAGTATCTGATGTCTATCTGTGGGAGCAATCATCGAATACGGGATTCCTCAACAATCGAGTCCCCTCTTGGTTGTCACAGAGGATCATGGTGGTATTCATCATATGTACAAACAACTCATTGAAGAGTTTCCACAACTAGGCAGCTTCATACGAGATCATACTCATAGCTATGTGTTCGGTCTCAGTGGTGCTTATAGCAACCGACTTCTGCTTCCTGCTCATCCATGATATCGAAGTAGAACCAAAAGAGAACCAACACTGAGAAGTGCTCTAGTGATCCTCCACATTGCCTACCCAGTCAGCATTTGAATAATCACGCAGCTTCATATTTCCGGCAGTGTATCTCAATCCATGAGAGATTGTGCCCTGAAGATACCTCAGAAGATTCTTGGCACCAATCCAGTGAGGCTCAACCAAATATGAGCTCACCATGCTAATTGCAAAACATATGTCTGGACGGAAGTTCACCAAGAACATCAATGCAAATGAGTTTATGAAACTCTAGAGGCATTTCCCAAATCTGGTCTAGCATCATCACCATATAACTTCTGAAAGTTAAGATCCTCGAGGTAGTCACGGGCTTGTAGTTTACCATTCCACATCCGGAATCCAACTCCCTCTTACTTTTGCAAGTGAGAGGGTCTGTACCTGTTTGAAATAGGTCGTCCTCAGAAGGTGTTGGTATGAGAGGTCGATCATCCACAACCTTCAAACAATGGTTTGGATTAGCTTCACTCTTAGTGAATCTCAGCATCATTTGATAGCTGTCAATTCTCTCATACTATGCCTGGGGTGTTTTGCTTCAACCCACAAAGGGCTTTCTTCCACCCGTATATATGAGATTCCCGATCATGAATCTCAAACTCCTCGGGTTGTTGCAAACCTGTGGACCTGCGACATGAAGGGAATGGTCCCCTTGTAGGATTTTCCTTCAGTACATCTCAGACATGTACCTTCATGCTCTTCTTGAATTCAGACATCCCTATCACCATTTGACTCACATCGGGTAGGGCGTATACCTCCGGTGTTATAGATGAGATATGTCAATTGACATGATCCGTAATGGACTATCCTGCAACTTGATACAAATTGCCAACCTTGAACCCATGAGAAAAAGCATCTTTTGAAAATTCTATTTTCAAACACGTACCTTTCCATTGATGAATGCCACCCTGAAACCTTTTGACTTCAATTGAATCGAGTTACCCACATTCAATTGAGGGGTAACATTTCCTACACCCTTTCCGGGATAGGTGGCATCGACTCCAAGTATAATCCCATGATTGTTTCCATTTTTGCTAAATTAGAGAGAGCACCCTTTTATCCTGGAGTGCCTTGAAGCACTACAATCAATAAGCTAGATTCCCAAAGAATCTGAAGGAGAATATAATGCGTCTTTATCTTATTAGAAACAACATTTGATTCTTCATACCTAGAGTTCCTTGCTTTCTCTGAAGAGTCGGTCGTTTCCTTGATGACCTGCATTACCTGTCATTCCTCTCACCATTGAAGATGTCCCTGGAATGGTTGTTATCATCATCAAGTGATGTGTCCCCGCCATTTGGACACTCCTTCGCATAATGGCCGAACTTATTGCAACCAAGGCATCTGCCTTTCCTTCCTCCCTTAGATCCGGACTTCCCCATGAAGTGATCTTTAAGTAGGCCATCAAAAGCTTCCACTGTGCCGTTCTGATAATATACTCTGCTTCGACTTCACCCTTGGTGAATTTGAAGAGGGATGAGGAATCCATTGATCCTTTTGTCCTTTCCCAACTGTCTTCGGTGATTGCTCTTTCACTCTTGCTTGGGCTTTGTCTTCACCTCAGCTTTGATACCATGTTAAGTTTCGGTATGTTCTATGCTAGAGCAATTTATTTCAATTTTCACAGTTAGCTCAATATCTTTTCTAGATTAGCAATCACATCAACATTAAAGTAAACTGCAGATAGAACATAAATATAAATCGCAGAAGACAAGTCAAGGCAAGAGGACACAAGATGTGGCAATAGCTAGGGAGAAACCCCAATGTGTGGAAACCCTTGACCAGTTCTTCTTATATGTTCTTCAATAGTTCAGCAGAGAGAGCGAGAGAGAGAGAGAGAGAGAGTACATTTACAATAGAAGTCAACATTTCAACTTTCAAGATAAGAGAATAGTTCATCTCCACATGAGATCAGTTGAAGACATGCTGCTTCAACTAATTCTCCAAGGTGACTCCTTCACCTATCATTGTGCTACATCTTGTCCATATGCTGCACCTCACTGTGCAACACCATGTTGCACTCATCATCACAGTGCTGGACCTAAGGACCATGCTAGGCACTTCATGCTACTGCTCCTGTCATTGTGCTGCTCCAATCACTGAGTTGCTTTCATCACAGATCTGCACTCAATGCTACACTCTGCACTCAATGACTACTATGCTACACTTCATTGTTGTCTCTAACACCATGCTGCATCCAATTGCTGCATCTAACCAAGCTATCTAACATGCTGACCACACAAGCAGTCACATCAACCTTCAGTCCTTATCCTTGTGCAACCCTTAATGCAATATGCTGTTGGCTATGGCCTGTGGCCTAGCCCAACAACAAGCAAGGTTATCATACAATACCCAGCTATTACCCTTGAAGAACAATGTCTACCAATCAGCCTTATTGCAACACAGTATGCCCATAACAGATCTCAAATGTGTCACGCTGTCACCTACAACAATTTGACTTTAGTGCTAATGAAATACTTCCTTTTGCTGCGGTATGAGACCACTTCTTGCTATGTCTTAGGTCTTTGTATGCTGCTGATTAGGGCCTCTTCTATTGCGGCTAATAGAATTGCATATAAGACCTTTTTCATGATGGCAATTAGGAGCTACATGAGGGCTGCCAATTAGGTCTCTAGATTAACAACGTAGTACATCTCCCTTTTATATCTCCTCACTATTGCTAGGGCTTCATGACCTTCCACTAGACAACATATAAAACTCTTCTCAATACAATGGCTAGAGTCTCCATTATGACAACGGATTATGATCTTTAAGGACAACGATTTAGGAGCTACTCAGACATCAGATCAAGGTTCTCTTTTGCTGCATTTTGAGGGTTACTTAAAGACAACAAATCATGACTTGCGGCTAGGGTATTTAGGACAACATATGAGGGCTTATCCTTTAGCTGTGTGTAGACTTCTTTTTACTGCGGCTAGGGCCCCCTCTAGTACTCCTTAGATCTGCGTTGAAGCTCCTTAGACTAGGGAGCCTTTTCTTGACAGCGTTGAGGGCTTATACTTTACATCCTTCCTTGACTACGGCTAGGGCATGTATACCTACGACTAGGGATCCTCCAAGACTCCTCCTTTAGGGCTGCGTAGAAGACATCTTGACTAGCTGCATAGAACCCTTTCTTCACTGTGTTAAAATCTCCTCCATGATAGCGTTAGGATCTAGGGCATCCTCTAGGGCAGCGCGTCCTCTTTAGATTTCTCCTCCCACCAAAACCCAAAGACAAGTGGAGAGGAAGAGATCACCAAGAGGATGTGTGTCCAAATGACTTTCAAGGCACCTCTATTTATACTAAAACGTTGAGCATAAGAGAGGTTTATTTGGTTGATGGCCGACCTTGATGAATTGTCCTATAACACAAAGAAATTCATATCTCCATGAATACTTATTGAAATCAGATGATCTTTAGATCAATCCTACACCTCTCGATGAGAGGGATCCAAGAAAAATATCAGCTGCCATTAATAAGATGACCGATATGGAGTTTGGTCCTAGTTGCCAATTTTAAGACAGGGGAATCTATTGATGGTAGAAGGAGTCGATGATTGGTTTGGGATGCAGGCATTGGGGGATCCATTCATGGTTGGTTGACATGGAGGTATGGTGTCACACAATGGTTTGTATGGGATCCTAGTATCAATGTTCATATGTCTCTATAGTGGTTAGATGAGGATTGCTTGAGGGGCAAGTGATCTTGGGGCGAGCGGATTTGTAATGTCACCATTTTCAATTTCCCTTATGATGCGGTTAGGGTGGATTTCCAGGGTTGGTGATAGCTTGGTCACGAGAGCAAGATTTTATTACCAGTAGACCTAGAAGGCTTTGGATAAGTCTTATGGGGTTTGACAGAGTTCGCTTGGCATAATTCATCATCAGGATCAATTCCGCACAACTTATTCTTGGTTCCACTGCATTTTGACAATTTCTGTAAAACAAGTTTATTATTGAGCATATCTTAATTAAATACGCTTAAGGTGTCATTTTGGGAGGAGTATTTGGTAAAACACCTTAGTGTAATAGCTCGTTGAAACCAGAAAGAAAAGATCTACAAGATGGGATTGTGAAAAGTTACTTTTAGTGGCTGGAGAGATCATGAAGGCAAATTTACCATTTTCCTAGATTAAAAGCGACTTTAATTAGTCACTAATTAAATAAAAAAGGGTAAAGTGCTTAAAAAGGCCAAAAGTGGAAGAATGACTTAAATAAAATAAAATAAAAGTTACTTAGATAAAGTAAAGGGGAGAATCTTCTAGAATAAAGATAAAATATTAAAATAAAATGTTTCTAGAAGGATGGAGAGGGATCCATTAGATCTTAAAGGAGGGGAAGCAAATCATTTGGGACATCTGGGAGTTGTGATATTTTCCTGTTGGAGAGGTTTTTGGAACTTGGTTGTCTATTTCTGTAAATTTTAGGACGAAAACCCAACCCACTGTTGAGGATATTTAATTTAGAAATCTCACGGAGCTTCAAAGACATTATTGGAGATCAAATCTAGAGCAGATCTGAAGATTGGAGTGAGGATCATCCAAAATTTCAATTTGGGCATATTTTCTAGTTGCAATTTATTGTGGGAGGCTAACATTAGAATTGCATTAGAATTTTGGAGGCCATCTCAGCTAATTGTAGATGTATTGGTATGTATTGTATTATTCCAGTTAATATAATAAAGTTGAGTTTATTGCCACACCATTTTCAATTGTTTTCTGGGTTTATTGCAAATTCGATTTATTTGTTGGCAACATCTATCTTGTTAAATATTGCATATGTGTATGGTGTTTGGATGGAATTCAAGAAATAAATTTTCCATGTAAAAATTCCTAATAATTTTGAAGAATTTTTTTGAATATTTAACGAAATACAAAGTAGGACATTATGTTCTTCTTCAGAAACAAAGCTTTCAGAACCTCTCCATGCAGTGTTTTTCTCGGTGAGATGAGGTATCATGTGATCTTTGAATACATCAAGAATGATCAACTTGGCCTTCGCATTTGACTTCTGATGCTCAACGAACTCATCTACATTGGTTGGCGGGGCAATCTTCTTATCAACAAATTCCCTTAGATCATTCACCAACAACACTAGCATGATCCTTTCCTTCCATGGGCTATACTTGGACAATCCCTCCAAACTGTCCTTATACCTCAAGCCAATAACCATTTTTGACAAGATTTTATTTCTTCAATGACAAGTCTACTCAGCTCCCTCTTAAGTTGATCCTTGTGCGCACTCTGTTCCAATTGACCTTTAAAGTAGCTCTGATGCCATGTTGAAATTTGCTTGCACCCTTGGTCAAGTCTATGCCCTAGCTAGGAACACAAACACAGTAGAGATGTCCAACCAAAAGCAACTTGGCACAACATAATATAATAGTAGAGAAATTAGCAAAAGTGCACAAGAATTATTGGCCCAAACACATTCCTTATCAATTCATCAATAAGAAAATCATAGGGCTCCTGTACTAGGGATCATGGCCCTTTACAATCCTTGTACAAATGCTAATACACAATAAAATATGAGTTTGTCCTTTGACTGAAACAACTAGGACTGAGGCCTAATCCATTAGGCTCTCATTTGCCCATGAAAAACAAAGAATGGATAACTTAACTTGTTGTTGTCCTTGGCAACCAACCCTTGCAGTCCGTTGTCCAACTTATGTTCACCAGTAGACTACTTCCTTTAGCCCAGTGAACTAAACCAACACTCCGTTCAACCCTCTTTGCTAGCCCTTTGTCTTGCTGTGCTTTGCTGTAGGCCTTAGCCTACCCTAACTAGATCCCCGAGTTGGTACAACAACCCTTAAGTTTTAACCAAACTCTTCTCCTACTCGGCCTGCTACAATAACCTCTAATGCAGCTTGGCCAGCCTTTACTTAGCTTTAAAGGCACTCGACCCTCCTCAAATGACCTTTTCCCCACTCTGTTTTGCCACATTCAATCGACGGTCACTTTGTAGCATAATTTAGACCTCAACTCCTTTAGTTAAGTATAGTCCATACCTCCTTTTGTGGCCACGACCTCGCTCTAGGCACCAACGTCAACCATCAACATGTTATAACAGGCCTTCCACCAGCCTTTTCCACCTTGACCATCCTAGAATAGTCCTGTAGTTCCTTTCTCCTTGCTAGACAAAACAAACTTCCTCACTCGACCTTCTTCTCTAGGCTGTAACTCCTAGGGCAGATATTCTTGCACAAATGAAGTCACTATTGGAAGACCACTACTAAACTCTGATAATTAACTTGTGAATATCATGTTCTTTTTTAGTCTTAGTTATGTCTTTCATTAAGCAATTATACATTTAGAAGTTCAATTAGAAGAAGCTAGATCACAAAGCACATGAGACAAGAGACAAATTTATCTTGGGAAAACCCTCAAAAACGGAAAAACCCAACAACCTTCTTCTTAAAGAAGTCTTCCAATCACCAGGAGAAATCAGAGTTAAAGTTGCCTTTCACAAATGTTAGGGTCCTCTTCACAATGTCTTTCAATAGGATAAAAAAGGAATCCTTTTCAAACTGGAACAAGATCAAATCTTCAAACCTTAAATCACTGCTTAATCACAAATTTTGACCTTCTTTACAAGATCACAAAACTCGGGCTGTTGTCCATTCCACAAAATTCAGATCTTTGCTTACGAACTTTAGCCTTCTCCATAGGTTTCAAATTTTCGTTTATAGATTTCGTGTTACTTTAGGAGGCTTCAAATTATTTCAGGAAACTTCAATAAATCTTGGATCACGCCAACAAGGTTCGAATGCTATCACAAGAGAATTTCTTCAGTGATTCAAATGTACAACAGAGATGATTATGTAGTACGAACATCAAATTCTTCGCTACAGATATCCTTAAGTTCAACCTTCATCTTGGAGTAAGAGTGAGTTAAAACAAAGATTTAAGAGACTTCAGATGTGCTTCTCTTCCCTTTGCTGATCACAAAGATACATGCGTTTTGTTTCTTGCTTCAAGAGTGAACGATCAGTCCAATATATACTTATCTAGGCATACGAATGGGTGTGATTGTTCGAGAGCCGACTTGACATGAGGTGAGGCCAACTTAACATGATGGAGTCTCTTGAAGGTATATAACAAATGATAAATTTTTTCTTTTCCTTTTTCTTTTTCTTTAATGTCATGAAAAACATGACAAAAAATTACAAATTTTGATCAATACAAGCATGATAAACATGCTGGAAAAATAATAAATTGTTTTTCCAAACACAATTATGACATTATGAAGACCGACCATAGCTACATTCTCCAACACTCCCTCTTAGCTAGGGAGGTATTCATAATGACTATCTGGATATTCTCTATTGAAATATTCCTTTAAGAAAAAAGTTACATACTTCATACTACATAGTACCATTATCTAGGTTAGCATCCCTAGCCAATGGTACTATAACACAATTAATACATGTAGATACACGATCATGGTTCACCATCAAACAACTAGTCTCCATGCATAGTCTAGGTGAAACTCTAAATGCCTCATCCTAGGCCTAATACCAAACAAGCTCACTCTAAAGAGATCCGAGCATGATACTGGGAGGAACTTTCTCATCTGAGTTGCCTCCAAGACTTTCTTCAACCAAGGTCACAATGGTAAGAGCTCTTTCTTTACAGTGACGGCACCAACCCAACAAACATGCTTCTCCAGTACCCTAAGTGCTATCTAGGCTATTGTCAAGGCACCAATCCAAAAGGCATGTTGATCTAGAGATCTAGGTACCATCTAGGCTATGGCCAAGGCATCGAACTAACACATACTATTCCAGGGATCTAGATACCATCTAGGCTACAAGCAAGGTATCAACCCAACATCTTTCAGGGATCTAGGTACCATGTAGGCTACTACCAAGGTACCAACCCTACATCTTTTAGGGATATAAGTACAATCTAGGCTACTTCCAAGGTACCAACCCTACATCTTTTACGGATCTAAGTACCATCTAGGCTATTGCCAAGTTACCAATCCCATGTACTATCATATAGGCTACCTAGATTATGGTACAACAATTATATGTACCATCATACAGGCTACCCAGCCTAAGGTACAACAACCATATGTACCATCATACAGGCTACCTAGCCTAAGGTACAACAACTAGTCACCATGATTTGGTTGACGCCTCAACCTCATGGTAAGCAAGGTATCAACCTAACATCTTTCAGGGATCTAGGTACCATCTAGGCTACTGCCAAGATACCAACCCTACATCTTTTAGGGATATAAGTACCATCTAGGCTACTTCCAAGGTACCAACCCTACATCTTTTACGGATCTAAGTACCATCTAGGCTACTGCCAAGTTACCAATCCCATGTACTATCATATAGGCTACCTAGATTATGGTACAACAATTATATGTACCATCATACAGGCTACCCAACCTAAACTACAACAACCATATGTACCATCATACATGCTACTTAGCCTAAGGTACAACAACTAGTCACCATGATTTGGTCGACGCCTCAACCTCATGGTATACAACCTAGTATAGGTTTGCCATCATCAAGGTCAAACCTCCAGGAACATCCATGCTCCAATTACACAAGGTTGGCCAAACCCTACAGGACATTCAGCTCCTCATACCATAGGGTCAAGACTCTAAAGGATCCTTACATTATAGGGTTGCCATTATCTTGGTCAAACCCTAACATCACAAGCCTCACTCTAGGTCAAAAGGTTCACTGAACAAATAATCGAGCTTTTGACAAAAGCACCCACTCTTATAGAGTGACGGGGCCAACACAGAAAGGCACCTACTCTTCTGAGTAACTGGGCCTTAAGGACCATTCTTCCTAAACTAGGAGAATGTTTGCCCTCAACAATATTTTGGGCCATTATTCCTAAATTTAGAGAATGCGTGCCCATATTGTTATCTTATTAATGCTCCCTCTTACTGAGAGAACTTATCTTAACAAGTCCAAGCTTGTCCCTGAAGTTCATGTACTCCATCTAGGATAGAGGCCTGTCAAAGGCCTATCACAACTTTTAGCATACCTTGGCCATTAAGTATAATTTGAAGTTAACACTTAAATACATACCTCAAAACTTGAGAATTAAACTGCTCCCTCTGAGGTTAAAGCTTCTTTTAAATTCATAGTTTTTTTGGATCCAAAGCTCCCTCTGAATCTACAACCCTTTCAAGATTCAAAACTCCCTCTGAATCCAGGGCTTGCCATAAACTTTGTTTTGATGTTATAACTTCTAGCTCAAACAATCATGTACCTGCAATTCTCTTTAGGGAGATCACAAAAAATAGTTACAATCAAGTAATGAAAATGAAGCGAGAGACTAGGTTTACTAAAAAACCCAATAATAGTACAAGAAGGGAGATAGAGCACTCATCTTTTATGAACAACAACATCTCCCTCTCGATCTTGTACTTCTCGCATCCATCCAGTAGATCAACGTCCTTAATCTAGATATAAATAGGGTTTCTTTGATTCAACAACTCATACTAAGGTTTTGTCCAAACCCTAGGCATTCTCTCATCAAGCCTTTCTAGATTTGCAAACCCTAGGAATCCATAAATTGTAAAACCCTAATTGTTCTTTTGCAAACAATGAATTTATCTAGGGTTTTTATCCAAAAACCCAAATGTCACTTATGCATATGATTCATATCAGGTTTTTGCACACAAACCCTAAAACCCTTGCACCCTGTAGAAAAAAGGGTCAAGATTCTGAATGTACTTTTGCACCAAGATTATATTATTCTAGTGTTTTGTCCAAAAACACTAGAAAATCAACCAAATTCTAACTCCTTGCAGGATATATTCTTGAACTTCACACAATCCCATGCTTTATCCTAGTGGTCTAAATTATGTATTACATAGGTTCTTCTTGAACAACTTGATCATCAAAGAAGGCTTCTACTCCTCAAAAGGATTTCCAAACATTACATCATTATGCCATAGAGGGATCACATCAACAAGATAGTAGGCATCATTTCACAATTGAATTCGATCTTGATGACGTTCATTTTTCTTGCAAGAAGTTTAGATTAAGTAGCAGAAGATTCTCATATCTGATCATTATACACTGTTCCTCAAGGATGCCATACCAACTGATTAAGGTTTTCCTTAGATCATATCACAAAACTTCAAATTGCTTTTCACATTTTACTCACTTCAGATTTACCACAGACCCTGCAATTTGAACTTGTGTCTAAGAGGAATTTCGGTCACATCATAAACTTCACTCTTAGGTCTTCTTCAAGGAGTGATCTTCATGCTTCTTTCAATCAAACCAAAACTCTGTTACCATGTTGGAAAACAACTTCTAAAATCTGATAATTAGCTTGTGAATATCATATTCTTCTTTAGTCTTTATTGATGTCTTTCATCAAGCAATTATACATTTAGAAGTTCAATTATAAGAAGCCGAATCACAAAGCACAAGAGACAAGAGACAAAGATTTATCATGGGAAAACCCTCAAAAAGTGAAAAAACCAACAACCTTCTTCTTAAGGAAATCTTCCAATCAACAGGAGAAATCAGAGTCAAAATTTCCTTTCACAAATGCTAGGGTGCTCTTCACAATGTCTTTCAATAGGATAAAAGAGGAAGCTTTTCCAAACTGGAACTTGATCAGATCTTCAAACTTTAAACCACTGCTTGATCACAGATTTCAACCTTCTTTACAGGATCACCGAACTTGAGCTTCTGTCCATTCCACAAAATTCAGGTCTTTGCTTACACACTTCAGCCTTCTCCACAGGTCTCATATTTCTGTTTATAGATTTTGTATTACTTCAGGAGGCTTCAGATTTTTCAGGAAACTGCAACAGATCTTGGATCACCTTCAACAAGGTTCGAATGCTATCACAAGAGAATTTCTTTAGTAATTCGGATGTACAACAGAGATGATTATGCAGAACAAACTTTGAATTCTTCACTACAGATATCCTTAAGCTCAACCTTCAGCTTGGAGTAAGAGTGAGTTAAAATAGAGATTTAAGAGACTTCAGATGTGCTTCTCTTGCATTCGCTAATCACAGAGATATGCGAGTTCTGTTTCTTGCTTCAAAAGTGAACGATTAGTCCAATATATACTTATTTAGGCATACAAATGGGTGTGATTGTTCAGGAGCCCACTTGACATGAGATGAGAACGACCTGACATTGTGAAGTCTCTTGAAGGTATATAACAAATGATAAAATTTTTCTTTCTCTTTTTCTTTAATGTCATGAAAACGTGACTTACAAAAATACAAATTTTGATCAATACAAGCATGATAAACATGCTGGAAAATAATAATATGTTTTTCCAAACACAATTATGACATTATGAAGACTGACCATAGCTACATTCTCTAACAGTCACACCTCACTTGTGTCTAGTCTCTCCGTTGGCTCCATATTTATACTTGTTGTGTCAGTGTCTTGGGAGCCCTATTTTTCATTCAAGAGCCCCTACTTCACCTCTCAACAACACATTAGAATATAATATTGGTTTTCCTTGGGTTCCAAGCCTACACCTTTGGATCAGAAACCCCAAGCTTGGGTACTTTGCACATAAACTCATATTTTTCTGAGTTTTCTCCTCACAAACCTAGCACCCAAGGCTTGTAGGAGTGCCTCCTAAGCTACCCAATTTTCACTAGTATGAAAATTCTTGTGCACTTGAGAAAAATTGGTATGTCTGCCTCCCTCCAAAACCTTGTCCCATCTCTTTAACAATTCAATCTCTCGCTCCTAGACTCGGCCTCCCTGAAATTTGCTCCCAAAATTTTCTTGCTGCAATACTTTTCCCTTTTCTTCAGTCCTAGAGTCTCTCACTCGTTGAGAAAATCGCTTTCTCAACAATAACAATGTAATGTGTCTTCATCCTCTCCCATAGGTTCTCCTTATAATTTCTCCATGGGCCAAGTCCCTAATATCCAAAGTGATAGATGGTTAAGATTAAATCTGAACCTTCTAAGATCAGTGGTGGATATTGAATCTAAGTCACTTAAATAATATAGTATTTATCATTAGATAAACATTAGCCGAAAGTCATCATTAATTAAATAATTAATCAATGTACTTTTGCTAGGTTAAAAACTTAGGAAGGAGATCATATTAGTTTCTCTTCTCAGACAACAACCTAGATAGGACTTCTTTTCTTGCATGCTAGACACAAGCCTATGCAAAAGACCTTTCGAAGCTACAAAATCAACAAAAAGTGAATTTGTTAATAGGTATTTTAGAAAATTTTACCGGGAGAAGCCTCATATAAATAGAGTCTCCCCCCTCATTTCTATTTTCATCATCACACATGTGAATTCAACCTTTCTAAAAAGAGTGCGAACTAGCTTCCTTATTTGCTACTTGGGCATAATGTGATCTTTTATGGATGCGACTTGCTATTGGATGTGACTTTTACTCGGAAACACTATTTTGGGATTGAAAAAAGTGCTATTATGGAATATTTTGTAAGTTTATTGCCGATTATTGATATTTTGCATGCTTTAAATGTTTTAAGTAGGGTTTCTATTGTTCCATGTCTAAATTCTTATCATTGGTGAAAGTTTGCTTCATAATTGCATGTAAAAATGTCTTCTTCATAGCCTATAAGGAAACTCCTAATGTGCAAACTTATAATTAATTTCTCCCCTCACAAGAATAGTAACTATGGTTTTCCAAGTGGATGCTCTAGAGCATCCCCCCTTACTCTATCATGGTCCTTCCTTGGTATTTTTCTCCATTAAGGCTCCATTTTCCCTTGTATGTTAAGGCACTGGTCTAGAAGTGTTTTGGTCATTTCAAAACAAAATAAATTTACCTTAAATTTTCTCTGTCCTAGATGGCTAGGGAAACTACTAGGGTTTTAGATGTAGATTTGTGTGTAAAGTATTGTTTTATTACATGAGAGTGGCTCTAAAATTTAAATTGCAGGTTAATCTATATAAACCGTTATAAAGCTAAATCTAGCATTTTAGGTTGCCTTGCATGCCCTAGAATTGTTGATGTCACATTCATTTATTGATGTTTATGCATATCTAACAGCCCTAAAACCTATTTGCTTCAATTAGCCCTATTCTTTTTTGGAAACCCTTATTCCTTTCTTGTTGAACATCACTTGTCAGGTTTTTCTTATGCTGCTATACACAATTGCATGCCCTAAAATTGAATATCATTCAAACCCTAACCTATAGCATCCTTGCCTTTAGTCTAACCTTAGGGAGCTTAAACCTTAACCTTGAATATCTTGGTTGTCTTTGGCCTTGCCGAGCACTCTATCTACCCTTAGACCTTCAAAATAAGTCACCTTGAGCACTAGAATTAGAATACCTTGTAGGTGGCATAGGGAAGCCTCCCTTGTGGTTGAAATACCACTAAACAATAGGAGGAAGGTTGCTGAGGTGATAGTGGAAACTGTGCTTCATTGTTGCCATAAATTCTGGCCCTTTGCTCAGTGAAGCCTTTCACTAGACCTGTTAGATTTTGTGGCAATAGGACTCTAGAGGCCATGTAGTGTCCCTTTGTTGACGTTATTTTGGTTTAGAGATGGATTGTACTTGGTGCTATTTTGTTTATATGCTCTAGTTGTGTGATTGAATTTGTATGATCATCATGTAAAATTGTAAATGTTTTACTTTCTAAATTCTACAAAGATTTGAATTTTTTTCTATATTTCGTTTTTGTATATGTAATATGAGATTCTTCCATCTTGATCTATGGTTCTAATATCTACTTTGTTTTGTATTTTCCATTGGCATTTTCACCTACAGTAGTAGTGATTCATTGAGTCATTATCTATGTAATACATTTTGTTGTTGATGACTTAATGAGAAAACTACAGTTTATGATTTTAATTACTTATGTGTTCGTCAACTTATCATCATTGATGTAGTACTTATTGTATGAATGATTAAACTTGGATCATCATCATGTAAATTCTTTGTTTTCTAAATTGAACCTTTGACTATATTCCCTTTTTATGTGTAATTCACTGATTTGTTATATATATAAAACATGTCCTTCATGTCCTTTTTTGGGCGTCATAGTGTACATGTTGGATACTTGTATTTTTGTGTCCTCCATTTCCTGTGTCATTGTGTCATCTAACATAGCTTCCCTCTTTGCCTTTGGCCATCAGGATCTTTTGGCCTTGATATCCTATCTCCCCATGTCTCTCTTACTTAGCACTAAGATGCTCAAACTCTAGCCTTCCAAGTGTGTCATTGCACATAACCATTTTATTTTTTTGTTACACTGTTATTGTTTAACATAACCAGACATTTAGGTATGCTCTCTTTCTTTGGCCTTTTTTTTTTGTTTTCCACTTTCAATATTGATATAGGAGTTGCTGTCCACTTTGTATTTGTAGTAGGTGCACCTTTAATCCCATTGACCTAAGTTTTAGTCATTTGTTGGACATTAATAGCTTTAGTCTATCTATTTTATGCCATCTTTTGACCATATTTTTGGTTTCTTTGATGCTAGGGTTATGACAAAAAATTGCTCCCAATGATGATGGATGGAGTTTTAGCGATGGTTCAATGTTTTGGATTTATAAAGGAATTGCTACAAAAAGCACAAGAATCCCAAATTGCCTTTGTAGTTCCTCTTATTGCAAATTTGGTTCGGAAGTTTCCCAATCACCCTCAAAGTTTCGACATTGCCCAACAGGTAAATATCTATGATGTTATGGAATTCCTATTTTTCTTCATATATGATAATTGACTACACTTGTATTGTGGACATTCTTTTTGGGGATAACTTGAAATAATAGTTCTACGTCATTGTTATTGTTCATTGACCACTACAAGGTTTCTAGATGCTTCTGTTTGTAAACGGTTAAGGCTACTATTATTTGATTGTGGCGTGCATTTGCTTAAACTGATGATAGAGACACGAACTGTGGTTTTAGCTTGAAATATTCTAACTATTGCACTTAAAGATATGTAATGACTACAATTTACATATTAGTATTTTCTTTTTTTGGAAATGTTCCATCTATTGATTCATAGAACAAATAAGTACATCATGGAACAAAGAGAATTACATCATAGGAACAACATGGGTACAAGGAAAATCCCACCTCAAAAATGCGAGGGTGTGAGCTGCATACTAAGAGCTAGGAGTCAATATCTTGATGGAGAAACTCAAGTTTGACTCTCAAAAGCAAGGGCAACTCATAATTAAATCTCTTCAAATCACCTAGGACAGAAGTGGGGTGGTCACATTGAAACACAACTTGATATTTTTATGGAAAGGCTATTTACAATCAGCTTAGTTGTGTGCCACAAGGCGTTGTAGCGGTCCTGGATCATCCAAGCATTTCCCGAAAGCAGAACATTCCACAAAAGCAGGGCAATGAAAACGAAGCAAAATTCAGCTTGAAACTGTAAAGCCTTGAAATTTTTAACAAGATATAACTATCCCAAATATAAGAATTTATCAATTGGCAGTTGAGTACATACCTGATGTTAAGTACCTACCTGGCTGAAGATGCTTCTTATTTGCTCCAGTTCTCGCTCCCGTTACCAAAATACGAAAAACCTCCCAGCCAAGCTAGGTACAGTCTCAATACCTAGCCCCAAGATACTTCAAATTCGAAGTATTTTGGCCTTCGTGCCCAAAAGTCTCAAGAACAACTGCTGAAGCTCCATTAATCTCTGTATCTTCCTCTTATTAGTTCCTCCTCTACCTCCCTCTGTTTCCCAAGAATCCCCCCCTTTCTACAATACCCTTCCTCCTTTTATGCCCTCAGAAACTCTTCCACCGCTTCCCTTTTCTTTATTATTTTAATTTGATAAGTTCATAAGTTGTAGAGTTGGTCACCGCCTTCTCCCTTTCCAATTTGCTGACCATGCACTCTTATTTATACAATATCTCCTTTATCATAATGTTAGGTATCACTTTTGTTTAAATTGAATTATTTTCATAGTATTATGGTTTTATATATATTATTCTCTTTATTACATTCACTATTAAATATATAATATATATATATATATATATATATATATATACTTTCCTTAAACTTAATATAGTAGAATTATATATATGTATTATGGTGGTGGTACGTATATCATATACCCTACTATATTCTTGTAAGTTAGGTATTCATTTGAATAGTTAATTCGTTACCTAAATACAGACATTTCTTAATATTAATTAATATATATACTAGTGCAGTGCAAGCGATGCATGCATATGTAGCTATCATATGCATGTCTTGTGTGCATGCTAATATCTCTATGTCCCTATTAATTTAAGATGGGTCCTTACATACACCCCTCCTTTAGAAAACTTCGTCCTGAAGTTAGGGTATATAAAGTATTAGTAATTATTTAGTGATAAGTATAATCATGTAAGGATTATGTTTCATAATTGGATTTTCGTTTAATGTGAGGACACTTTAAAATTCATATTTTGAAAACTTATATTTTTTTGTTTTTTGTTTTGTTTTTTTTACAACTTCAATATTCATGCTTTGTCCTAGCTGGATGCCCAAGCTATTCTAAAATCATCCTATCCTTCCTAATCTCTTCCGCTCCCATCCTATCCTTCCTCTACTGGAGTATGCTATGGATTCAGCTATACTGATCCGTGTCCACTACATCGACTTGATTTCTTAGTAGGCATCATCACACATCTAGGGGAGCGTGGCTCGCATAGTCCTCCCATGACTCCAGGCTTTGGAGGATAAACGGTGGGTAACACCTCCACCTCTCCTTGTAGGACCAGAGTTATCACCCTATTATGGAATCTTATTGAGCCTCAATTGTTCTTGAAACTTTTGTCATCACGTGGTCATTTTGGTAACAATGCTATCTGCAACATAAACACTTGTCCATACATTATCAAATAAACAATTTCAGTATAATTCATACATGTTATCTACAATATAACATACTTGGCCATATTCAACTCATGTCATTAGCTTTCATATTAACCTGTAATTATTATTTTATTTCTAGCTCATCAATCATATCTTAATTCATAATTTAGATTTTATAACAAGTTTCATGTTGGTATTTATATCCTATCAATGCTAATTAAATGAAGGTTGTAGAGCATTTGAAAAACGAATCCATCCAAGCAAAATATACAAATACAAGAGACTAATAATAATTAAAAGAATAATATCAAAAATAATCAAGAAAGTACTTATCTCTAGAGAATATGTCAACTCCCTTTCGTTCAACTCATCAAGGAGTCAATCTCATCCATATTATCACCATCAGGAAGTCCAAATCATCAAGGAATTCACAACATCAAGGAGTCCATGTCATCGACAAGAAATCCTTATTGACCTGTCCACATCATTCAAAAATAGAAGATAATTATCTTTTGAGCTCCTTCTTAATCTTTAGATTTCTTGCATCCAACCATCAAAATGTCAAATCTTCTAGGAGCTAGGGTTTCTTTTTAAACAGAAGCGATTAATTCCTAAGCCCTATGCTTTTATATCCAACCCCTAGAGTTTGCAAATTGATAATTCTTCAAGATTGGTCTAGAGTATACCAACCCTAGACATTCATTCTTGTATCCTACAGTCCTAGGGATTTTTTTTAGAAGACATGACTTCATCAAATTCCACGAGAACAGATGATAGTTTCAACATTCAGCTTTACACACCTATGTGAAGGCTTCTCATTTTAAGATATATACCAGACTTCCAACTTTGACCATCTCTCAATGTCTTTTAAAGACTTTATGGTTATGTGTCTCAGACTTGTAGCTAGCTTACTGTTGCAGATTTAAACATCTTGCAACTTTTGTCCTTCCATAGAAATAACACAAGGACTTGGCCTTTCTCTTCATTGAAGTCGAGATTCTTAACAGTGATGTTCTTCTTTCAGAATAGGTCATTTATTATTTACTTACATCTCAAACCTTGAGGATTATTCATATTTGTGTCTACAATAACATATAGAAGTCTTTCATTAAGATCTAAGATTATCAAGGGTTAATACAACCTCAATGTTTATCAAATCTGTGGAACCTCAATGTTTATCAATTATGTGGACCAATTCATCCTCCACAATAGAGTCTTGACATCAGATATACCTTTGAGAGAATTCAGTTCCTCATATTTGGTTCAATCTTAGTATTGACCATCCATAGTTCTTCAAATATCTTTACAACTCGAAACATAAGCCTCTTCCTCATTCCTTTGGTTAGCTCCTTGCAGTGCATCCAGAAGATTTAGTAGATACATCAGTCCATGACATAATATCTCTCAAAGTTCTCAAAGAATGATTAGGTTCTTTACTGAGTCTTGATCATGAGAGTATAGCTCAGAGATGGCTCATATCTTGACTTCATAACATAGATATGAAGGAAATTTTTGAACTTCAGAGAAATTTAAATAACATGTCTCATTCATAACAGCTTCAATCGTCAGTTTCCTTTGTATAGAAACAAGTTTCCTTCTTCTCATCAATGTCACAGAGATATGTCCCCGGATGCGGGTGTTGGCGTGCTACATAGGAACGGGCCACATGACCTGCATGTGCCGCCCCGTGTACGCATTTAAGATTGATGGGTTCGCCATCAAAAGGCTAATCCTCCGAAGGCCGAGACTTGGGCATTCAATGCCGAGTACTGTGAATCAATGGCGCTGCAGTGTGCAGTTAAGGCGCGCATCCACCGAGGGTATGAGACAGGTATTCATGGCACAGCCAAGCAAAGGAGAGTCCATTGTAATGATGTATTGGGCGAGCTCCAGCCACCGGGGTTCTCCAAGAAGGTGCAAACGCAGAGGAGGGCGGTCACACTGCCATTTCGACCCGCCTTCCTGGTTCTCCGAGGCTCCAATTCGGGTTCTGGTCTCTCTGAGTTTGCTGCAATTGGGAGAAAGTGGTGGCGAATTCTCGCTGGTTGCTGGTTGCGAAATTCATCGCAGGTTCTCAGAGGAATCGAAGGCGGGTTCATGGCGAGACTACGGGAGTGCCAACCCTGCAGAAGAGGCTCTGGGAGAGGCTCATCCTCTCGCCCTCCGGCAGCGAATGAGCATCACCACTGCTGCTGCTGTTATTGCTACAGGCGGGCAAGGGCTCGGCCCCTCCAAACTGGGCAATTCACGGAGGTGGGCAGCTCTAGCGAGGGAGAGCCAGCTCTTCCAGCGTTTGGCTCGGTCGTGTTCACCTTGGGCAGCTCCAAGAGCAACGAAGGTATTAATGCACACATCTCAGTTCTCTTCACTGCAGCTCCTGAGGGAAATGACAGTGGGACACCTCCCGGAACGGGGGATCCACCCACAGAAGGCATTGGCATGGAATGCCCAGCTCTGCAACCACCAATTTCGCAGGGGAAGGAGATTATGGATGCCCCCTCGCATCCTCAGGAGCAGGGACCTCAAGACACAACAAAGGATAGGTGGGCTGCCATGTGGGAAGGAGTCCCTGAGGGCCTGGGATGGTGCACCATTGTGGAGGAAACAGGTCCTGGTGGCGGGGTTCTCGGCGGTGATGGTCTTGATGACAAAGGTCTCGGTGGCGAAGGTCTCGACGGCAATGGTCTCGGCGGCGAAGGTCTCGGTGGCGATGGTCTCGACGGCGATGGTCTTGGCGACAAAGGTCTCGGCGACGACTGAACCCCTGGCGCACGCTCCAACTCTCACCTTTTTCTCTCTGCTCGAGTCTATGACTAAGGTCACT
This sequence comes from Pinus taeda, assembly GCA_000404065.3. Classification (NCBI taxonomy): domain Eukaryota; kingdom Viridiplantae; phylum Streptophyta; class Pinopsida; order Pinales; family Pinaceae; genus Pinus; species Pinus taeda. The sequence goes on from APFE030752737.1 coordinate 85,158, forward strand.
TTGTTTGTTCACCTGCAATTTTTCTTCTGGTCATATCTCTGTCATTCAGTCTGTCCAGCATGTTTATTTTCAGTCTGTCTTGTGTATGGCGACTTACAGTCGGGTTTTGAAGGGAGCCCCTGCGTGGGCCGTCTTGCTATGTTGAACGTCAAGTAGAATTGGCCTCGGCCTCTGTCACTTTTTGGGGGAATTAGATAATTTTGTCGATGCTGCCCCTGCGAGGGAGCTTTTGTGTCAATTCCAGGATACCCAATGTGCCACTGGTGGCCATGGAAGTACTGTTTTACTGCTTGTAATATTTCATGTAAACTCATTATAATAGAATAGCTAGTTTTACCGAGAAAAAAAAATGTCACAGAGATATGGAGGCAAACCCAACACTAGAAATACAAGCCTCAAATGGTATGCCTTCTTCTTCGTATGATGATATGCAGAAATAAAGTGACCTTAATTCCTTTGTTGTCATCAAAACTTCACTTACTTCATATTATAAACTCAGATGAGTATGCCTTAGTCCTTCACCCATGCTCGGTCTTCACATCAGAAGACTGACAGTAATGACTACTGGACAAGTGATAAATCTCAGCTTCCACAGGCCTGATCAAGCTCGGAAGAGAAATTTCAGACTAGGCAATTAGGTCTCGTCCTAGGTTCTTCCTCTATTAAGCAAAGATTTAAAGGTTGTCCTCTATTTTAGAACAAGTAAAATACGATTTGAACAAATACTTTCAGAGATTTAACTGTCTTGCACACCAACTCGGCCATTTTTGCGTAATGAATCACCAATGAAGAACTGTTTCCTTCCTTGAATATCCTTCCAACATTCCCGAGACTATTTCTATTACCAACATTATCCAATTTCAAATTTAGTTGCCCAACTTGTAGCCTAACAGGGATAACCACTGATGCACCAGGCTGCAAAGGAAGAGTTGACTATAACATTTCATACCCAATAGAAATTACGTTTTCCTGTTTCTTCCCAGAAAGTGAAATATTTGCCTCCACCACAGGAACAACATTTGCAAGACTTATCTGGATATCCTGGATCTCTCCTTTATATAAGACTGTTGATCCATCTCCTCCAACCACATAAGGAATCAAGAGTGGATTGGGAACGTTTCTTAAGTTGGGTAATTCAGAACTTCGAAAAGGATCGACCAAGACAAAACCTTGTCCTGCTCCAAGTAAAAGATCATCAACATCTCTAAAAGATGTTCAGTTATTACACAAAAACAATGAACAATGCATCCTTCAACTGTCTATGGACCAACAAAGGTGGAAATCCCAGACAATGATATTATTTGGGATGTATTGGTTAGAGGAGTCACACTCGTAGGAAATGCCTCAAAATTCTCAGAATTAACAAAAAGATATATACTTTCTATTGACAACTCAAATGTGCATGGGTTTGCTAGCTCCACTAATACTTGAACAGGTTTGCCGACTATCTAGATAATTTCCTAAAAAAGTATACCATCTAGCTGCTCACGAAATTCAACTAATCGTTTCCTTGTATCCAACTGATAAAAGAACTTTGCATCCTCATATCTTGCTAGGAAGAAATAAATTAGGATGAAAAATGTGATTATGATTGTTAGAACCAATTTTGTTTAAGAATGACTCTGTCAAAGGATACAATCAATCTGGCCAAGAAGATAAAAGAATAAATCTAATGTTTCACTCTTAAGAGTATGAATTGGAACAATAAACCTCCTCCTGCAGAATTACAGACCTTTATGGTAAATCCTGACTCAAAATTACAACTAAAATAAATGACAACGATATAATTTCAAAAGAATAGACTGGAATCTGGAGTGGCATTAGGGTCCTGTTAGTTATTTATGGCAAATGCAAATTCTCTTAAGTATCACAAACGCACAATGAACAACCAAAGATTTGACAAAAGCTTACTTGTGCTTTAAGACTTGTATTACTAAAGGGAAGGGTTTAATTAGTTAAAATTGCGTATACATGGCCACATTTCAAACTTCCATCAAGCCACAATTTTGTAAAAATTGCATAATTGCAAGGAAGGCCTGCAAAATAGCTATGTATTAAAATCTTGAGCTTAATACTGCCTAAAAGGCTCTGGAATGAAGATGGACAACTACATAAAGGAAACTCATAGTGGTTATTCTTTCGAAGATGTTGCTTATTCCAGAAATGCCAACTACATTTTCCTTGAATCCAAAATTTGTATTAAACTCATTGTTGTTTCTGTTAATATTACATCCATTGTCCCCTAGATGTAAAATTCCATTCTGATGTCCTCATTAACGCAATATTTCATCGTCTGGTCTTAACAAAGTAATAGAATTTTGCATGCACATTAAAGAGAGTAAAGTGTGATGATTAATTACAGATAGGAGGTGGAGTATATAGTTATGAGGCAATGGCTGTGAAATGCCCATTCGGAACTGGAACGGGAAGCAGTGTCCAAACAATTCCTGTAGTCTCTAGTATTAAATATTTTTCAAATCCTTTCACTACAATAGTTGAGTTGTACGTAGCATTGCATTCCTAGCGCGAGATTTATCATAAAACCTAAATGTGCCTAACTTATTATGAACCCTAACACGTTATGCTCCCAAAGTATCAAATTGGCCTAGCTCGATATTTTTATATAGCGTATATTGTGTGGAGGATAAGCACGCAGGCTGTTAATATAAATCCGCGTGGGGATATATTTAATTTAATTCTTAGCCTTATCCACGAACCTCTCCAATGTGAATGTGTGGCCTTTCTAATTTCTTGTGCCGTGAATGAATTCAAACTTTAGTAGCCAGGGTTCATGCCGCCGGCGACTCTGTCATGTGGTTGCAGAATGTTTTAAAATCGATAATTTAATTATAGTTTTTAATCGATTTAAAACTTTTGTTCTTGTGAATAAATTTAAAAATTAACAAACCCTATTAAACGTCAGTTCTCCATCTAAAGGTTTCAGATCATAAAAATCCCTTTTACTGTATGATTAATTCCCTGATACGTGTTACTTCCTCTCGCGGGTGCGGAGATGTATTGCCGACTTATGAAGGATACATCATTGCGTGGCATCTTTAACAGGCAGTGAAGACCCAAGAGCGTTCTGACGAATTGGTGGACATTTGCCTTATAGCCACCTAAGAAATGAGTTTTGACGCGTCAGGTGTTAAAAAACTATGTGTGAGCACCGTGGCTACTGGCTTTTGCGAACCTTCATGTACAATTGCTCTCTGGCGGACATGTTATTTACGTTATTTCCAAAACCGTCTATTATCCCTTCAGGTTGTCATTGTCTATTTACTGTCTTGCAAGTTGATATTCTCTCCACCGTCAAACAAAGGATTCCATCCACAACAGTACCCCCATTGATGAGCGTTCTGACGAATTGGTGGACATCTGCGTTATAGTCACCTAAGAAATGAGTTTCGACGCGTCAGGTGTTAAAAAATTATGTGTGAGCACCGTGGCTACTGGCTTTTGCGAAGCTTCATGTACAATTGCTCTCTGGCGGACATGTTATTTACGTTATTTCCAAAACCGTCTATTATCCCTTCAGGTTGTCACTGTCTATTTACTGTCTTGCAAGCTGATATTCTCTCCACCGTCAAACAAAGGATTCTATCCACAACAGTACCCCCATCGATGGCCATGCTGCACCTCCCATGTGAATTCATTCAAATTCAATTGTGCGTCGTATATTTAGAATAACAGATTGATCAACGCAGGTTTCCTTCGTTGTTCTACGTCATTCTTCTTGGCAACTTCTTCTGCATTTGAACTCTGAAACTCTTCATCGCATTTTGTTGCCTCATCTTCTTGTTTTCGTCCACCAGCTTCAGTGGGAATATTGCAGTAAAACAACCTTGCTCCTTGCAAAGTAATGAACAGATATGCAGGTCTATTAGCTGCAGCAGCATTGTCTTGTGAATTCTTTCTTCAACGAATGGAAATCTCGTTGGCAAATTCCCATCTACTCGGCATGTTTTGTAGAAATTCCTGTACTGAAATTCTATATTATAATACAAAAGATTACATGACTTGTGACAAAACTAGAGAAAATGCTATGTTTTAAGTAATTTAGTAGCAAGCCACTTCAATTTTGGAGGCTGTCAAACGATGAACGCGGTGTCATTTTGTTCCGCAAAATAATGCCGTTGATGCTCAGATCATCGAATTGTTGGCAGCTTGTAATGAGAAAAGGCTTTGGTATAGATCTTCGAGAATCAGAAGGGAGAGGAATCTTTTGCTTCGTTGGGTTGTTTCACCGA
>APFE030752737.1:91952-105801 GCA_000404065.3 Pinus taeda
TTCACCGACTGCACCATTTTTTTTTATAAGTATGATAAACATGCAAAATTCCAGATCTTTGTCGGCGTTCTCTGGACTGGTTCATAAACCGTTAATGAAGGGGCATATTTGAAGCCCCTGCAAAATCTCTAGTAAGGTCATGCATGAAAAGTCATCTACTTGGAAACCATATCCTTGATGCCCAAGCGCTTATCCCCCTGAGAACCATCAGTCTTCATCTTTTGAAGTTCATTTTATCAAAATACCTTATTAATCTAATCTGCTGTCTTCATGTTTAATTTGATGCTATCTGACTGTTACTTGTAGAGATATGGCCTTATAAAATATGTTTCGTTATATTGCAACCTTGTCATCCTAAAATATTTTTTTTTTTGCTGAATGAATATTTTCTTCTAATGTTCATATGTTAAATGGGCCACTGATGTTTGGAAAATCTTGAATTGAAAACCCAGAAATAAATCATTCTCTTTATCTGACAACTTAACACAAGAAAGAGGGTGCTGTTACTTTACTGATTTATCCGACATATGAGAAAGAACTGGCTTCCACTTAGACTTGTAAAACAAAGCAAATATCTCTCTTTTTCTCTCACACATACATATAGTAATTGACACCATTAATAAGCCACAAATGGCAATGCATTCACCTAGGGAAGGAGCATTCCTGTCCGGGTTTGAGCCTGGGTGATTGTGATGACAGCCACCCCAATTTGCCACTAGACCACAGACTGACAGATTGAATGGGCACATTTTCTTTAGATAAGATGATTAGAGATTTTTTTGAAAGGCCCCAAGCCAGACTACAACTGTCAAAGGTTGTCTTGCATTTTCAATAACAACAAACAAAATTTAAAATGCAAGAGAGACATAGGAAATGCATAAATTATGAACTGATGAGTCTAGCAGGCACTGCTGAAGTTTAAAAGGAATGGATACCTCCATATGAACTTCAGTCTGCAGGAAAAATAGAGAGAGCGTGGAGCATTTTTGTTTGTTTGTTGAGAATCATGAGAATCAAATAGAAAAATGAAAAAAAATACAAGTTTGTACAATAAAATGCGGTGAATCCTATCATTTGTGCATATTACAAACTGAATATATCACATGTTTGTGAAAAACTCAGGTGTTATTTATGTTGGGACAAATTATCAATACAGTGTAATTTTTTTTGAATTCAAATGTAACCCTATCTTAACAAACTTAACGGATCCGAGAGTTTGAACATGGCTCTGATCAAATGTAAAACCCTGAAATTTTTAACAAGATATAACTATCCCAAATATAAGAATTTATCAATTTGCAGTTGAGTACATACCTGATGTTAAGTACCTACCTGGCGGAAGATGCTTCTGATTTGCTCCAGTTCCTGCTCCCGTTACCAAAAGACCAAAAACCTCTCAGCCAAGCTAGGTACAGTCTCAGTACCCAGCCCCAAAATACTTCAAATTCGAAGTATTTTGGCCCTCGTGCCCAAAAGTCTCAAGAACAACTGCTCAAGCTCCATTAACCTCTGTATCTTCCTCTTATTAGTATCTCCTCTACCTCCCTCTGTTTCTCCCCCCCCAAGAATCCCCCCTTTCTACAATACCCTTCCTCCTTTTATGCCCTCGGAAACTCTTCCACCGCTTCCCTTTTCCTTATCATTTTAATTTGATAAGTTCATTAGTTGTAGATTCGGTCACCGCCTTCTCCCCTTTCAATTTGTTGACCATGCAATCTTATTTATACAATATCTCCTTTATCATAATGTTAGGTTTCACTTTTATTTAAATCGAATTATTTTCATAGTATTATGGTTTTATATATATTATTCTCTTTAACACATTCACCATTTAATATATATATATATATATATACTTTCCTTTAACTTTATATAGTAGAATTATATATATGTATTATGGTGGTGGTACGTATATCATATACCCTACTATATTCTTGTAAGTTAGGTATTCATTTCAATAGTTAATTCGTTACCTAAATACAGACATTTTTTAATACTAACTAATATATATACTAGTGCAGTGCAGGCAATGCATGCATATGTAGCTATCATATGCATGTCTCATGTGCATGTTAATATCTCTATGTCCCTATTAATTTAAGATGGGTCCTTATAGAAACCATGCTCAAAATAATTTGGTTGACTGACATCGCCAATGAATGTTTTCAACTATTTCACTATTGCCACACAAAACATGAGTGCCATCTGTCATACCAACTTTATGAAGCTTCTTGTTGAAAACCAACCCTTCATAGAGTTGACGCTACCCCCAAAATTTGTGTCACTGTGATTTACAAATGGAGTGGCAACTCTTCAACTAACTTGCCATAGTATCACTCATACAATGTCAGATGCATGTCTAACTATTTCATAATCATCCTTGGTCACATAGATATAAAAGGGATTCCCATTTCTCCATCTCCAATCCCTCTAGAATGGATTTGACTCATGTAACCTCACTTTGAAAATATAATCTGTAGGAATCATGCAATAGGATCATTTTAAAACTATTTTTTTCTGAATCAGTGAGCTTTTGAGCCTAGTTAAAAGCACATCATGTGTGCCATTGATGGTGCTCATGTTTCCACATATTCTTCCAAAAGAAAAGACCTTTCCTTGCTAATCTATTGATAACAAAACTACAACTAGATAAAAGGCCAACTCAACCATTGGGAATGCGAATGACGAAATTTGTTGTGATGCTAAATGGAGGCATCTTGGGCTCCTTGAATTGCAAAGGAAGAACACCAAAAAAAACCTACCATGCAATCGACACCCACTTGCTTGGGGCAGATCTTGAAATCATTAGTATTATTCTTGAGGATTCCAATTATGTCACACAACTGAAATGAAATTGTAATACCATGAATATGCTAATCCTATCGAAGTTAGTGCCAAGCTAAAATTTGCCAAGGAGCATCCCCCTCCTCTGTGGATACTGCCCATTTGCAAACAAGAACCATCCCTTGTACTCTTATGTTAAGGAGTCACAAACTCCCTTGACCCCTTCATAATGTGTTGATTTGGGGTAGCATTGGATGTGCTCTAACCATGAGATTTGGTGGAGAGGTTGGGGCACATGAGGTCTCCAATACCTAGAAAAGGTTTGGACAGATTTTAAACAGTTAAAGAGATATTAAAATAATTAGTATTTTTAATGGAGTCCCTAAGTCTAAACTTAGGGAAAATAAAATATTAATGTGGATTAATATGAAACTGTGTTAGAATGGTCCAAAAGACATGGATGAAGACAAATCTAATCTTAGTCGTCGATTAGGGACTTAATCTCGGCTGTTGATATGTCAACAGGGAAAGTATAAGAGGAGGTTTGAGGGTCACTTGGAGAACACACTAGAGTGATCAGTCATTCTATTCTCTAGAGCGGGGTTTGCTAAGAGAGATAGAATTAGTAATAAGGAGATGCAGCTGAGGGGCATTTGAGTTCAGAGAGACAGAAAAGCAGAGATAGTGCCGGGAGAGCAGCACAATAACCAAAGAGAGTGAAGGAGAGCCGTCTAGGGCTCATGCAGGGCCACGCAGAGGTAGCCGAGAGCTGTGCAGAGCCTTTGAGAGGCCAGCGTTGTTGAAGTAGAGGGCCTGAGGGCTGACGCAGGGCCTCCCAGGGCTGATGCAGACCCATCTGAGGTGACGTAGGGCCAACGTGAGGAAGAGAGGGGTTGACGCAGTCTAAAGAGAGGCTGACGTTGGGGTTTCTAGGGTAGATTTGTGCTGAGTAGCTATTGAAAGGATTATCCGGGGTTTTAGCCAGGAAATTTGTCAGAAACTGAGAGGTATTACTACCAAGGAAATTCTTTGTTCGGTAGGCTAGTTTCAACACCTAGATTGTACTCTGATATTGCTTAATAAGAAAACCCTCAGATAGCTACACCGGCTATCCTACATTGGGTTTTTCTGGGGACATTCGTCCAAAAATAATGGTGTCATATAGTGTGATTGTTTTTGTTTCCTTTAGTTGTTGATCTGTAATATGTTTAGCATGCACTAGTGTTTATTTTCAGTATTTACATTGTAAATAACTTGTTAAGTAAAATAACAAGTAGGTAGGAATAAATCAGATAAAGTGCATGGAGTATTTCTAACCAAGTAAACTTAGAAACTTCAACATGGTATCAAAGGGTGATTGCAGATCACAGGAGGACTAAAGGACATCAGCTGAGTGGAGCAATAACAGTAGAAAACAGCGGTCCCGAAGTGACAGACGCTGTTTCTAGCAGAGCAACAACAAGGAAGGCTGACGCAGTGCTTGCGTCATCAAGGGTGAGCCGGGAAGAGGCAACATAGAGGCTAAGGAAGGCAAAGGGAGCTTCATGCAGAGCCACACAGTAGCTGGGAAGGCTGACGTAGTTGGCTAAGGTGGTCGGGTTGCTGGTGCCGAGATTGTGCAGAGCTTAGGAGCTCTCACCTTTAGGTTGCTGGGGTTTAGAAGGCTGTGGGAATATTGAAGAGTGGAGCTGGTGAGGTACTAGAACAATACTTGACAGAGCAAGGCCAAAGGAGTTGCTACCGAGGGTTTCTAGTTGAGAAACCCGGATCAGTGGTGCGGTTGCATAAGACGATCAGAGTAGGGGGCATCTCGACAAGCGGCAGAAGGATTTCTAGGAGCGAAATCAGGAATCAGAGGGAGTCCAGAAGAGAACTTCTAGACGAGAAGTAGAGATTTAGAGGAGTCGAACAGAGAATTTCAAGGAGGGAAGTAGAGGAGCATCATGGCACTACATGAAGTAAGAGACTAGGATAGACTAGACGGAGCGTCGAACTTCGCAGTCTGGAAGGCCAAAATCTTATCCGTACTTGATAGGAATTGTGTCAAGAACTTCGCCTTACAGGTAATAGCTATCCTAGTCGACCCCAATGATAATGACAAGTACGAGGAGGCGATGGCGAGGGCCAAGAGCATTATCCTTGACAGGGTCAAGGATCATGTAGTACCACACATAGCCGAGAAGGAAACGACATTTGAGATGTGGGAGGCTCTCAAGAAGTTGTACCAACATACTTCTGTGCAGAGAAGAACGCTGCTTGAGAATCAATTGAAGTCGTACCAGATGAAGAAGGGAGAATCGATTGACACCTTTCTCGGAGGACTGAATGAGATCTAAGATCAATTGATTGCTATAGAGGCGACACCGGATCAGGAGCTGATGGTGAGGACAACCCGGAATGCTGTCTCAGAAGACTGGGAAGTATTTGTCCAGAGTATACTGTGCAGAGGGACACTTCCACCTTGGGACGAGATGTGGGAAGCTCTTCGCCAGGAAGAGATCAGACGACAGTCGAAGACGGGTAGTAGTAGCAAGGGGATCAAAGTCAAGCAGGAGGAGGAAGATGTGGCCCTAGCATTTGAGGGAAAGCATGAGAAGTGGAAGAAGAAAGATCTCTCCAAGATCAATTGCTTCCATCGTGGGGAGCTGGGTCATTATGCGATCCAGTGTCTAGGGAAGAAGAGTAAGGGAGAGTTTTCGAGACTAAGGTAGCGCCAACACGGGCAGAGAAGGAAGTTTTGACAGACTATGATTGTGCCATGAGTGCACACGCACCACTTGAGCAAAAGTGGGGAGACATCGAGCTGTAGTCAGGTGGACTACAGGCGATGAGGGGTAGGATCCTACCCTGCTACGGGAGCCTTGAAGAGGAGTAGCAAGACTGGCTGATGTGGGTAGAGATGGATGCGGATGAAGCGACAGAGAGAGCTACAATGCAGGAGTCCCGAGACAGCGCGAGGCTAACAGGTTGCAGTAGTGCGAGAGGCATAGGAGTGTTGCACCAGTGCAGGATGGCGTAGAGAGGTATGCAACGGTGCGAGATGTAGGGAGTTGTTGCAGCAATGTAAAGGTCAGAGAGGGAGCACTTGTCACTGGCAAAGGGAGCTTCAACATCGGTGGGTGTCTCTAGCCCAACAGGGAGGTCAGATTGGGAGATCAGTTACTTACTTCTCAGTAATTGAGTTGCAGTGCAGTAGTGGGCAGCACGATGCAACATGATGAGAGTAGGTGCAGTGCGGATGTAGTGTTGGGAGAAAGGACCAGCAACAACACGGATGTAGAGGGAGCTGTCGTACATATGCAACAGTGGCAGTGGCAGAACCATGGGCAACAGTACAGGATGCAACAGTGTAGAGGATGTTGGGCAGGAAGGCCTAAGCTTTAGCACAGGTACCGATGTCGGATGATCGGAGTAATACTCAGTGAAGAGTATTGCTAGAGCATAGTGCTCACTAAGAGGGAGTGTTGATTTGGGGTAGCATTGAATGTGCTCTAGCCACAAGATTTGGTGGAGAGGTTGGGGCGCATGAGATCTCCAATACCTAGAAAGGGTTTGGACAGATTCTAAACAGTTCAGGAGATATTAAAATAATTAATCTTTTTAATGGAGTCCCTAAGTCTAAACTTAGGGAAAATAAAATATTAATGTGGATTAATATGAAACTGTGTTAGAATGGTCCAAAAGACATGGATCAAGCCATAATCTTAGCCAGTGAATTAGGGACTTAATCTCGATCGTTGATATGTCAACAGGAAAAGTATAAGAGGAGGCTTGAGGGTCACTTGGAGAACACACCGGAGTGAGCAGCCAATTTATTCTCTAGAGCGGGGTTTGCTAAGAGAGATAGAATTAGTTATCGAGAGATGCAGCTGAGGGGCATTTGAGTACAGAGAGACAGAAAGGCAGAGATAGTGCTAGGAGAGCAACACAATAGCCAAAGAGAGTGATGCAGAGCTAGCCAGGGCTTACGCAGGGCCACGCAGAGGCAGCCGGGAGCTGCACAAAGCCTCCTAGAGGCCAGCGTTGCTGACGCAGAGGGCCAAAGGGCTGACGCAGGGCCTCCCAAGGCCGACGCAGACCCATCCGAGGTGACGTAGGGCCAACGTGAGGAAGAGAGGGGCAGACGCAGTCCAGAGAAAGGCTGATGCTGGGGTTTCTAGGGCAGATTTGTGTTGAGTAGTTGTGGAAGGATTATCTGGGGTTTCAGCTAGGAGATTTGTCAGAAACTGAGAGGTATTACTACCAAGGAAATTCTCTGTTGGGTAGGCCAATTTCGACACCTAGATTGTGCTCTGATATTGCTTAATAAGAAAACCCTTAGATAGCTGCACCGCTTTTCCCACATTGGGTTTTTCCGGGGACATTGGTCCAAAAATAATGGTGTCATATGGTGTGATTGTTTTTGTTTCCTTTAGTTGTTGATCTGTAATACGTTGAACATGCACTAGTGTTTATTTTCAGTATTTACATTGTAAATAACTTGTTAAGTAAAATAACAAGTAGGTAGGAATAAATCAGATAAAGTGCATGGAGGGTTTCTAACTAAGTAAACTTAGAAACTTCAACATAATGTGCATAAATCCCATGCCTGATGCTATGTTGTAGGAAATGACCCCCAAACTGGCATAGCTGTACTGGAAACATACCAAACGCTGAAATGTCTCTGAAACATGGCCAAAACGCCTACATTCAGTTTCCTAATTTGGAAAGGCTACCGAAACGTTTCGACGGTGTTTCAACCCAAATCTGCCCTATTTCCGTGATTGTTTTTTAATGTGTGGGCTCACTCAAGCACACAAGAAGGCTGTGGGGCCCTTCAATGGCCAACAGAAATTTAATCTAGTGCTAAAATTGATCTCTAATCACTCCACAAATTAATTCATCTCTAATCAATCCACACTTTAATTCTGTTGATCATGCACCTTGTTCTATTTATGTTAATGAGGATGAGGATGAGGATTATTAGGAATCTAGGATATGTAATTATACTTGTCTTTAGCTCATATTTTATTTCATTTTCAGCACATATAACCAGATATAAAGGTTGATGTTCGATGTATAGCCTCATGTATAAAGGCTGATTTCAGAATCTTGGGTGTACAACCTCATCAACATAAGATAATTTTAGCTTTTTAGAATGAGTTTTCCTTCTAAACTGTCATTCATGTGTCTCATTTTTTTTTCTTTTCTTGCAAAATAATGTGTTATTAATTTATTTGTAAAATATTTCACACATACATACATACATATACATATACATACACATATACATATGATGTTTCCCTTGATATTTCCATTTGGGGAGTGTCATGTTTCCAACTGTCCCCATTTCATAAACTTCTAGACATTTCCATGTTTCGTGCAACTTAGAGCCGATGTTGCCAAAGTGATTCCTTGTGTCCCCCTTCCTTGTTTGAAGGAAAATTTCAAAAAATGTTCCAGAACTGTTTGTAGGTTGCTTCAAATGGAAAAAGACAGGATGAGCAATAGATGTGCATGTTTGCTAAAATCTTGTTGACAATTGTAACCTTCTTGGGAAGAGGAAGATCAAGATGATTCCAAGCTTGAAGTTTCTTTTCAAATTTGGTTATGATCCACCTCCATTGATCAACAAGAAAAATTTGCACACTGTGACAACTTATATTTTATGAGTTTCTGTGTTGTGATTTTCATCACATTGATTGAGTTTGATGCTAGTTTCTTCGAACTTTTGGAGTGACTTGGGAGGATTCATCTTTGTGGAGCTCCTTCTCTTCATTGCATTCAATATCTTGATGGAGATCTTTGGTTGGAGGAGTTGCAATTCTCCTTGGTTGGATGGTGATTGTGCTTGTTTCTTGGTGGTATTTTCACGCATGCTTGCCTTGTTGAGCACATCTTGGCTGCTCTTTTGATGGATATGGAACATATTGTCTCATGGTGGTTGAACTTTGGCATATATGCTTATCTTGGATGTGGATGATGTTGATTTTTTGTAGGTCTTCTATCTGATAATTACTTTAATGCCATTCACTTTATATTCTTTCATCTTAACATTAATCATACATTAATCATTGAGCAATTACACAAAAGATCTTTAACAATAGACATTAGGATCATAAAAAACTATCAAATCAAGAACGCAAGAATTTACCCTGGGAAAACCCACATGGGCAAAAACCTAACAACCTGTTCTTAGAGAAATCATTAAGTTCAACAAAGATACATCAAGTCAACATAAAGTCAAACACTACCCTGGTCATACCTGGTGAACTGCCCTTTAGATAAGTCTCAGATCTCTCTGTTCTACATCGTATTTCTGCCTAAGATCTATCCTCTGTGTTGCCGCAAATCCACCCTTTCGTCTTGCCTTAAACTTGTCCATTATTTTGCCTTAGGCCTATCCAATGTACTGCCTTAGATGGTTTGAATCTCTCTATATTGAAGATGATCGAGTTTCCTTTTGGAGGAGGTCGAATCTTTTACTTATACTTGTCTAGAACGCTAAATGGGTGTGACCATAGGGGCAAGGCGACCTGACTTTTTGGAGGGCCCATTTTATGTTTTGGAGCCAAAACTTAATATTTGAAATTCAAAATTTTGAGGCTGACCTGAAGAATATGTCTTACATTATATATTTTCAAGGGCTAAAATAAAATGACATGAAAAACATGTCTTATATAATTCAAGGGCCAAAAATATTAATTATGAAGACCGACCATAGCTACAAAATTCAATAGATGATAATTCCAAGCCCCCAAGGGGATGATGATGGTTAAGAGATATGTGTTTAATGATTGTTGAAGTTTCTTGGTGATTGCATGATGATGTGGTATTATTTGCTATCACTTTGAAGGGAGTTCTACATGGTCCTTATTTGTTGGATGTGTAATTTTGGACACACTTAATGGCTAGATGGGTTAGCCTTTTTTTGTTATGTCCATTTCTCTTGTGATGTTACTATGGTGGGATGATTCATGTTGCCTTTATGGGATTTTGCTAGGTGATTTAACTTTATAATGTCACATTTTCTAGAATTCACCTTGGGGATGTTGGAAAATATAACTAGGTTCGATCTTCATAATTATCATTTTACTTGTATCATTATGTATTTTATGTAAAAAGAAAAAAGAAGAAAAATAGTTTTATTATCATTATTTTATTAGATAAGCATGTTCTTCATGCTTCTAGGATTTGTTGAGTCAAAGTCCTATTTGGACCTCTTGAAAAGAAAAAGAGAAATAATTTGTAAAAATGTCTTTTGAATAAATTCATATCAAGAAGCCAAGTCGACCCTCCTAGATGAAAAGATGGCTCAATGAAAGGATGTGTCTTTTCGCATGTTGGAACAACTATATTGGCATACATCCTCCTCCAATTCGGCCAAAAAATTGATGCTTCTTTGTAATGGTTTCTGAGTTGAAATGGTACGAATTTTTCTGAGGCTTGAGAGCTGAAATGATGTGAGCTTCCTAAGGTTAAAATTCTAAAATTGATGTGAGCTTCCTGGGCTACAAAAGTCCTAAAACAATGCGAATTTCCCATACTACTAAAGGTCAGAAACAAGTGAAATTTTTTTGTGGATTTTGGAGGACTTGACTTGGCTTCTTGGAGGATGAATTTGGGTCTTGGATTTCTCACTTTGGTTTGATTATATAAGAAGATATTTTCTGGGTTTTTCCCTTGGAGGGATTTTGCCCTAGCTTGGAGCCTATATCTTGTGTTCTTTGTCTTTTGTGATCTTCATGTTTCATGTTTTGGCAATTGCTTAATGAAAGAAGAAAAACATAATAATAGAAGAAGCCAACAAATTCACAAGTAATTATCATGCTAAGAGAAATGAACTCTAATTTCATAAGCCTACTGATTTCTCAACATGGTATTAGAGCTAAGGTGGTGGTAAGGCAGTTTGAAGATCACTCTTGTTGGCATACAAATTCTACTTCTTATATCTTGTGGAAGGCATATACTCCGAGTTCTACTATCCTAATTCTGTTCTTCATCTTCTGTGGAGAGATATCTGAGCTCTTCAAAATTCATGCTATCTAAAGTTCTGTGGAAAGGCATCAAGATTACTGTGACATGCTACTATAGAAAGGAGATGATATTCTACTATGATATAATGCTGGTAATGCGAAGGGCTCTGAGGCTAATGAAAGGATGATAATGCGAGTTACAATGTTAATATAGACTATTCTTGAACATTGACATAAATCACTCATCCTTGAACTGATCTGAGACAATGATACTTCTTACCTATTGATGCGAGCTTCTACTAAATATAACATAATTGTGAAGTCCTGTAGAATTCGAGGTGTGTGGTTTGTTGCATGGTGCGAAATGGCTCTCCTTCTGAAATAATGATTCAAATTACTACAATGCTAATTCTCTACGGTGTCTGGCAGTGATACAAGTTGCTTTTGAGATATTTTGGTCATCAAATTTGAGTGGTTCGCATTGCACCTATACAATTATGGATTGCTTATATGAGGATCGCACTGTACCTATGCTACAGTGGCTCTACGCATTATTTTGATGGCTTGTTATCTCTATGTTACAGTGGCTCGTATGAACAAAATTCATAACGTATCTCTTGGGCTCGCATTGCTATCGTTGTGTTTCGATATATCGTTATCCATGGCTCTCTCTTCTTGTTGTGGCTCATGATATCTCTGACTTTGTGACAATGGCTTGTATATGTTTTTGTGGCTCTCGTAAGCCAAACATGGCATCACATCTGAGGTGCAACTAAACATCATCACAACTATATGATTAATGTGGCATCAGTGTCATTACAGTGGTTCTGTGATTTGAGCAACATCACATATGTTTCTATGTGGCATCACTAATCGCT
Organism: Pinus taeda; assembly: GCA_000404065.3. Lineage (NCBI taxonomy): Eukaryota > Viridiplantae > Streptophyta > Pinopsida > Pinales > Pinaceae > Pinus > Pinus taeda. The sequence continues at coordinate 103,570 of APFE030752737.1, forward strand.
GCGTGAGAACAACGACTCTATATATACCTGTGAGAAGGACAAAATTTATGACAAATGTATGAAGCAGTGGAAGCCGACCTAAAGTCTGACAAGGACGATATAATCCTGGATTTCTGTATACACAATGGATTGCACTTCATCCTGTAACCTGAAGATATGAGCAAGTAGTCTACATAATTGTGACTTGGAGAAATTGATGACAAAATTTTGTATTGATAACGAAGTGTGACAATAGCCTTACCTTAGCGACCTTAATGACAATGGCGTCGACATTGACTTTGATATGGCGTTATAGCTGCATCTCTTGGCGTAATAGTGACCTAAGGGTATGTGACTATGAAGATTTATGATGACATGCCCCATGACAATTATATAGTGACCTTATATGAATATAACTTGGACATATTAGTGATAGTGTTGACAAAAGAATAGTCACCTCGATTGACATGAAGTGGCAGATATAACAGTGATCTATCTAACCATGAGGGTGACCTTGATGGATGACATAACAATGACTTGAAGAAATGGCGTTGACTTTGATATGACAGTAACTAGATGTGGCAGTGACCTTCATGTTAAGAATGGATCAACTCTAAGTGAATGAGAAATCTAGATGAAAGAAGCATGATAACTTGGTTCATATCCTAGCTTGAAGACTGAAGTGTTGAAGTGTTATGGATGGATCAAATTTGAAGAAGTAAGAATGACATTAGTAAACCCATGTTAGGCCCCTATACTACTAGTGTAACTTCATATTGTTATTAGTACAACCCCCTTATTATATTGGTGTACCCATGTAGTCCCCATATTGTTATTATTGTGCCCCATAGAAGCCCACTATTGTTATTATTGTCCTTACATTATTATTGTTATGTCGGCTCTGATTATATTATGACCCCTTAGACTCCTCTATATAGAAATGAGATCTTGTCATTTGTATCATCCAAGAATTGTTCATTTGTGTAATGTAAAGGAGGTTTCCCCCTCGAAGAGGCTGAATTCTAAGGCGTTCAACTATCTTTTCTATCTTTTTGTGCATTGGTTTCATAACATTTGGTATCAGGGCTTTGGAATCTAGGGTTTCGCTGCTCCAAACAGGTCATCGTGGCATTTTCGCTATAACTTTTTCACTACGAAGTTTCAGAAGCTAAAAAAAAAGTCCATTTGAGAAAAAATTGGTCTGAACCTCACATCTGAATTTCAAATCTTTTCGTGCTATATTTTCGGAGATATAATCTGAGGAAGTTAGGGTTTTTGCAGACCCCCGAATTACATTCCAAACAAGTCACCTTGGGAAAATTGTCATAACTTTCACTCTGGGCATCAGATTGAATTTTTGTAAGAAGCTACAGACAGAGGACAGACTGTAGTTTCCTGTGTATATTTTTTAGATCCAAAGGTCAAAACAATGACATGTGGCACTTCATACAAGTCTGCTCTTCTAAAAAGGTATATAATCAGGTCATCTTGGGAGATTGTGCATAACTCTTTCTTGGAGAATCCAATTTTGATCAGACTAGTGGCATTGGAAAGAGGATGCAGAGGGCTACTTCATGTCACGATTTCAGAACTTGGAGATGAGTTACAGTCGTTTCAAGATCAAGCTCCTAAAATCAAGAAAAAGTGAGATGAGGAAGTTTGATGGCAAGGATCCGGTAAATTGGATACCACAGATGGAGAAATATTTTGATCTACATGGTTTATCACTATTACAAAAGGTATGTATTGCATCTAATTATTTAAAACCGAATCAATTTTTATGGTACAAAGGGTTTTCTTCTCGTAAACCACTTGTCACATGGTCAATTTTCACAGAGGAAATGACAGCACATTATGAGGATTGATGTCTCCATAGGGACTTTAAAGGATAACATTCAACATGAGGTTCGTCTTTGGGAACTTGATTCATTGGAGAAGGCATTCAGGTTGGCAAGAAAAGTGGAATTATGGAAACAAGGAATTATACCCCTCATAACTATAAACATGGAAGTTTTGTTTCTCCTAGCCTTCCACAACCTACAAGGGTGACACCACAACAATTGGAAGAAAAAAGAGAAAAAGGGCTTTGTTACAATTGTGATAGCAAATGCACTAAAGGTCATAAGTGTGCTGAGAAGAATTTATTTTACATAGAGTATGAAGAGGAGGAAGAAAAGGATCAAGAAACATCAAAAGAAGAGGATATACGCCAAGACCCAACCCCAGAGAAAGAAGAAATGAATCAGACCATAT
>APFE030752737.1:112913-131889 GCA_000404065.3 Pinus taeda
TATTATTGTTATGTCGGCTTTGATTATATTATGACCCCTTAGACTCCTATATATAGAAAGGAGATTTTGTCATTTGTATCATCCAAGAGTTGTTCATTTGTGTAATGTAAAGGAGATTCCCCCTTTGAAGAGGCTGAATTCTAAGGCGTTCAACTATCTTTTCTATCTTTTTGTGAGCTGGTTTCATAACAACCCCACCTAAAGATTGGAAGAAATGATGCTGTCTCTTTTGAATGAAGTTGATAAATGTCAACTCAAGGAACAAGCCCAGATCTCTACAAACGACAAGTAAGATTCCAAGAGGTATGTATAATTTGTGCATTCCATGACCTATGTCATTTTCTTATAATGTTAAGTCCTTTAGGTCATGGCATTGATCATGAAAAGGGTCTGCATGAATATGGATTAGAGATAGTGAGTTTGATGTCATGTTGCAAATGTAAACCAGATTTTGAAATCAAATGAAAGGCATGTCAAATAGTGTCATTAGGGTCTTGCAACATGCAATGCATGAATGACCAGTCTAGATGACCGTAAAGAATCTAGGGTTTGTAGATTTTACAGTTTATAACATCTTGAAGGTTTTTGGTGTCTAAGGTTCATAAACTCTAGATGAGACTTGGATTGGAAAACCCTGGAAAAAGAAACCTTAACTAATTGCTTCTACTTTAAAAATAATCTAGCTTTTGAGTTTGACAGGTATGACATCATGATGATATGGAGACAAGGGTGGTCAACAAGTCCAAGATCAAGAGGGAGCTAACACTCTTCAAAAGGATAGGTACTCCACATTTTGATTATTACTATTTTGTCCTTGTACTTTGCCTTTTTGTTCTTTCATAAAGGTTACAGGTCAAGTTTGACTAACAATAGGAAGAAGTAAAAGGACGTGGCAAAAGCAAGAAGATGAAGAAGAAGGGAACTATTTTTCATGGAAGTTAATTAAAGGACAAGTTCACTCACCTCAGCTAGAAAGAGGGAACTGTAAAGACCCTGATGGATACAATATTAAAGCTCGCTAATTGGTTTGTTCTTGATTAATGATTGAAAGTTGTAGTGTAAGGACCAAACCACCATTTTATTATAGAAATTCTACGAGAATTTTCCAGCTATTATTTATTTCAGAATTTAAATTTCTAAATTCTACAGAATTTACCAGCTATCAATTTAATTCACATATACATACTTGGCTTTCGAGTTTGAAGTCGATCTCGCACGGTTGTAGCTCCAATTTGTTCCCGTTACCAAATGACCAAATCCTTCTTACCAAATTGGGCACAATCCTCCGTACCCATCTCCAAAATACTTCGTGATTGAAGCACTCTAGACCCCGTGCCCAAAAGCTTCAAGAACAATTTCTCAAATCTCCAGTTCCAAATTCCAGTCTTCAATTCTAAATTTTTCCCTCCCCCGTTCTAGTTCTCTGCGTACTTGTATAAATATCCTTAATAGGCAGTCACTGCCTTCTTCCACTGCTCTCGACTGATTTGGTTTTGATAGTCATAAGATTACGTGTAGTTGGAAGGTGAGTTATGTAGATATTTATATTTTTTATGATGTTTAAATAGATTTTAACTTTTAAATTTTAATTATAGGTACTTTATGTATCAATATGTTTGTGATATTAATTAATAAATTTTAACTTATATATTTAAATAAATGTGAATAGTTATATTTATATTATAATTATTATTCGTATAAACTTTAATATTGGTGATCTTAAGTCACATGACACGAGGACACGAGACACGGAGGGACACGTAATACACGCAAGATATTCAATACGAAACATAGCGACCTGGGAACAGGACAGTGAGGCACGTTTTATATATATATATATATATATATATATATATATATCGAAATATAGTTTTTTATCCATATTAAATTGCAGGTTGCAGCTTATCTAATCAAATTAAAATATAATTACTTCTCAAAGTTCATAGTTCACTTTAAAAAAATAAATAGAATCAAAATTTACAACTTACAAGCACATAAGAAACTAAGTAGTAAGTGCTTACTACTAATTATAAATTTAGAACTTAGATATTAAAACCATAAAATACAGATTTTCCATTAAGTCATCAAAATCAAAATGTATCACTGTTCAATGTTTACAATGTACATAGATAGATCATCGTAGATACTGACTCCTGAGAGAATGACAATGGAAAATATAAAAGAGTAGATACTAGATACAAAATAAGTAGGAATATCATAGCTCGGTACTGGTCCATGAGTCATGACTCATCACTCTATCAATAGTCCATGTCCTCTATGTCATAGTCACCATCACTGCCACTGCCATCTGACTGTACTCCATCCTCCTCCTCTATGCCCAATCCAAGATCTGCTGCTGCATTTGTTAGTGTGGAGGATGACCCCTCAAGATGCTGTGTCTCATCATCAAAAGTCACTAGCTCTAGCACTGGGTCATTAAGATCCATGTTGGCTAATGCCAACTCAATACTGTCGTCCAAGCCCATATCATCAGGAAACACATCCCACATCTTTGTTTTTCCCTTCAACCACTCCTGTCTCTGCCTGTAAATAAGACGAAAGTTGGTGTGCACATACACCATTGTCTCCGCCCTGGATTGCTCAAGCTTGCTCTTTTTCAAACTATATAGATTCCCGTAAGTGCTCCAATTCCTCTCACAACAAGAAGATGAAGTAGTTTGAGAGAGGACCCTCAAGGCCAATTGTTGTAGAATAGGGCATGTTGCCCCATGAGTTGCCCACCATGCATAGGCACTTTTGACCCCCCTATCTCCAAGTACATCATACCCCCCAAATCTCCTGGTGCTGGTGGAGAACTCTACAAAGCCTTCCTCCACCTCAAGAAAAGATGTGTTATCCTGAAATATCCTTCTGAATGCTATTTTCCTCCCCTGTGAAATCTCTCCATCCATGTGAGGAGGGTATCTGTGTGAGGTCCCACCACGGAGCCACTCTTGACTGTAGTACTTGGGATTCAAAGAGTGAGCTAAGCAATGCAAAGGTGTGCAATTCTTATCCCACCTAGAGACACGAATATCCTGTATGGTGGACCATAAGCTCTCTGCTGATGTCTCATATGCAAGGCACTCATTCTCCATAACAATAGTCTTCACAGACTCAATCATGGAATCCCAACCCTCATAAACCTCTCCTAAGATGGGCTAGTCCGTGTCTGCAAATCGCAAGAAAGAAATGATAGGGTTCATGATCTTTATGGTAAGATCCACCCTCTCCCACCGACCATCATCTAACACTATGTCCTTTACCTTTTTTGAAGCTATTTGATCTGTCTTTCTCCAAAAAGACCAAAGATCTGAAATAACCATGGCCCCAAGAGCGGCCTTCACCTCCTTCAACCTTTTAAGCATGATGAATGAGGAAGCAAACCGAGTATCTGCAATCTTCAACAAGGATAGATGTGTGTACTCTTTATATATTGTGAGGGCATTGGTATGGTTTTGCACAAAATTTCGGATATGGCGTGCATCCTCAATAAGATTGCCAATCCATGTCACATATGAAGCAATAGATTTGAGTGCTAAATTCAAAGAGTGAACAATGCATGGTGTCCAAAATATTTGTGGATATTTAGTTTCCACAATCAAGCCAGCTGCTTTGCAAACATGTGCATTATCTGTGATGATTTGCACACAACTTTCAATGGCTACTTCTTCAATAACTTTAATAAATAGCTCACCCATATATTGTGCATCCTTGTATTGTCCAAGAGCATCAACTGCTTTCAAGAAAACCGGTCCATTTTGAGAATATACCATGAAATTGATGAGAGGATGGCGTGCTGTATCTGTCCATCCATCAGAAACAATACTGACACCAGGTGAGATCCATGATGATTTAATAGGTTGTAGAATTTTATCCACCTCCTTCCTTGCCTTAACCAACAATGTGGTTCTAAGTTTTTCTGAACTTGGAGGCACATACCCAATTGGAGCTCTATCAACTAGAGCTCGACACATCTCAATAAACATAGGAGACTGTGCAACATTAAAAGAAATGAAGTTGAGATAGAAAAAGAATGCCAATGTAAGGTCAACCTCATCTCGTTGCTCACGCTGAAAAATCTTGTCCATTAGACCACCATAAGTTTGGGCTGCCCTCTTTTTTGTTGGTTGAATTTCTTTTCTCCCAAATCTACTACTATTAGCATTCCTCAAGAATGGAAGAGGATCTTCATTTTTACTAGTTTTCCTGCTTGCTGCCACCACATTCCCAGAGCCAGTTGCATCCTCCCTTTCCAAATCCATTTTTTCTCTAGGACTGATATTTTTGCATGCTCCAATTCCACAAGGAAGGCCCAACAAATGGCCCTTAACTCAAAAGTAAGTGCTCTTAAATTCACCCTTGCAGAAATTACAAGACCAATGCACATTCCCTCCCGGACCAGTCTTTGGCACTTGCTTCTTGGTTACATACTTCCAAAGAGGGTATTTTTTTAGCTGTGCTTGTTGTCTTGCTGCAACAACATCATATGTTAATGCTCGCTGAGAAACACCTACAGCTTCACTTGAAGCACTTGGGGCACTATGACCAAGAGAAGGTGAAACAGAAACACTTGGAGGGGGTGGGGGACCATGAATAGCACCACCCTTCCTTTGACATTTGCCGACTGCCTTGGATGATTGAGCCATTAATCTTCTCACTGTTATAACGTCCACACACCTTCACCTACAAAAAAAACAATTAAAGTTAAACAATTATAATTTATAAATTCTAATTTATAAACTTATAATTTATAATTTATAAACTTATAAAGTTAACTCAGAAGTTAGAACTGTTATATGATTCAATATGTGCACACTGCATACAAATTGACTCTTGAGCAAAACAACTCAAATTGCCCCAGAGATGGAGTTGTTGATAACATGCAGTCTCGCTGTTTCTTACTGTTTGTAAATTGTCACAAACCGCAATAATTATGCATTGTCAAAGGTCACAATAATGTATCACTGTCACATATGTGTTTCACTGTTTTATTTGTGGTCTCATAGATCCATTAGAGTCTGTCGTGGATATTACTAAGAATTTTTCAATTTTAATTCAATATTCAGTTTGTTACAAATTGTTGGGGTGTCTTTGATGTGATTAATGACAAATTGTTAAAAGTTAGGAAAAACTGTAGCCACAGGTGACAGTACCCATGGTAACAAAGGAAATATACACAGTGAACTCCACAACACTAACTTCATTTCACACAATAAGCATAGCTGCAGCCTGCATATATATATAAAAGGTGGTTTTTCATATTCTGTGGAAAGCTGAAAGTTTCAGCTATCCCATATATGCATTCAACTTCCTAATATCCTATACGTAACAGAAACTAGTCAACTCATACCACAGTTCAAACCAAGTGCATATTTAAATCTTCATTGCCTTGTTTTATAATTAAGAACCATAGATTCAGCGTTGCCTTGAAGGAGAGTCCTAACTGTGATGTTTGTGTCTAATCGAACAATAGATATAGTTGTTCATTCATTTGACTAATGAGCGTGGAAGTGCTGGGAACGTTTTGAAATGAAACAACCTTTATTAATAGTTGGAAACCAGTGTAATAGAAACTGGCCCCTGGGTTTTCTGGACAATGGTTCAAGCAATGTCATACATAAAATAAACAATTGAAAGCATAACACACAGACACATGCTGGTGTTAAAGAATTTATAATCTTATATGCATTGTTGTGACTCAGCAGACTCAACACTAAAATACTTCTAACCATTGATGAAAACGTCCCCATACTTCAAGGCAAACTATAGTCATCTTCCCAAATGTGCATTGATGATTCCTCCCACCTTAAAACAACACATCACTCGGAGATTATTCTCTACCGCTATTTCTGTAGGTTTGTAATGACAATAAAACAAACACAGTGAACACATTTCTTTTGTAGTGAACATATTACTCAACATCTAAGCCAAACTGATACCCCGACAAGGTTCACGCTGTAGAAATTCCTATCCCTCGAAGGCCAAGTTCATAGAATCTAAATTCTCACAGCTGATAACGATTTTAAATGGTATATTTGTTTGAGAATGGTATATTGTTTGACAAAAAAAAAGAAATGCACAGATAAAACACGGGTTCCGGTTTAGGGGTTCCGGCTTACTGGTTTACGGGCTGGTCTTGAACGCTGCACACTGGCACACTCTGCTCCAAACTTCAAATATAATGCTAACTTCAAACACCCTGCTCGCAGCTCCACACGACAGCAAGACGAAAATAACTCGGAAAAATCCAACACATAGGCTTTAAATTACGTTATTTTCGCGGTACGTATTCAACCTGTCGAAATACGTTAAGGCAACGTATTCTACCAACCAAATACGCATATTCGAAATTTAGGACATGACGGAAAACGTAGAATACGTATTCAATTTTTCATGACACGTTGAAAATCATATTCGACACGTATTAGGGCCGTTTTCGTGTCCAATATGTAAAATACGGGACACGGGACCCTGGGGGACGTGTCCTGTGACTTAGATGGTGATCAATATTTATATTAGTAGGATGGAGAGTATTAATTTTATTTAATAATCTTATACTTATGAAATATTTAAGATGTCTATTATGAGAGCATCGAGTTTTAGGTAATATTTCTCTTCTTAATAATTTAGATACTTAAACATCTTTCATAATCATTTAATAAATATACTAGTGCAAGGCATGCGATGTATGCATATGTAGCTATCATATGCATACATCGTACACATGCTAATACTTTTTTGCCTATAAATTGAAATGGGTCATTGCATGCTCCCTTCTTTCAAAAAACTTCGTCCTGATCTCAGGGTTTATATAATATATCAGTAATTGCTTTAATGACTAGTGTGATCATGTAAGGATTGTGTTCCGTGATTGAGTTTTCATCTATAATTGTGTGGACACTTTAAAATTTACATTTTGAACACTTATTGATTTATAATTTTAATAGTCAAGCCTTGCCCCAACCGACTTCCAAACTATTCTAAAATCATCCTATCCTTCCTAATCTCTTCCGCTTTCATCCAATCTGTCATCTATTGAAATATGCCATGGCGTAAGTTATACTGACCTAACCATTCATAAACCTTAAGGGTGTCACCGTCGATTATATCGATCTAATTGCCCAGTAGGCATCCAACAATCATCATCACACGTCTAGGGGAGCGCAATTCGCACAGTTCTCCCATGACTCTAGGTTTTGGATGATAAATGGTGGGCAATACCTCCACCTCTCCTAGTAGGACCAAGGTCAACACACTATCATGGAATCTTAGTCTCAATTATTCTTGGAGCTTTTGTCATCACGTGGTCATTTGGTAACAGTGCTATCTGCAATGTAAACACATGTCCATACATTATAACATATGCATCAATATATTCAAAATAATTCGTATTTAAATAAATTTTTTATATAATTCATATATGTTACTATCTATGGTATAATGTACTTGGCCATATCCAACCCATATATCAGTAAGCTAACTTTCATATTAAAATGTAGTCATTCTTTTATTTCTATTTCATCAATCATGTCGATATGCAGAAATGAAACAAAAATATAGATATCTTCATCCATAACATAATTCATGATTTAGATTTTATAGCAAGGTTAATCAAATACTAAACTTCATATTGGTATTTATATTCCAACAATGTTAATTAAATAACATATTTCATATCCATGTACCAGTAGAGTTAAGCAAATAACATATATCATATATCATTAGAGTTAAGCAAACATCATATTTTTATGGGTATCCATGTACCAACAAAATAAAATTCATTTTTACATGTGATAGTTCAAAATGATAGTCTTAAGTATCTAATTAAAATAAAGTAGTCATATACAAAATAAGGTTTTAAGTTCGTCAAATCAACACAAGTTGGGAAATCTTCAACATATGATCTTTGTATCTTCCCAGGTAGCTGATCCAGCGCTATACTTGTCCTACTAGACCTTAACTTGGTCTACCAACCAGTTCCTGAGTTGTCAAACCCTACATTCCAGTATACATAATGGTTAGATCGAAATGGTTCCCTCGCCCGATACCTGTAGTTCCTTCCATTGAAGGTTATGAGATTTGTCAGCTATATAATGTCTTAATACAGATACATGAAATAGATTATGAACTTTATGCAAATGGGGTGGCAGTGCAAGACATTAGGCGTCAGGTCTAACTTTTTCGAGGATTTTAAATGGCCCAATAAATCGGGGTGACAACTTTGTCTCATTTCCGTATCGGACAATGCTTTTATTTGGTCTGATGCAGACGAAAACCTGATCTCCTACTTCATAATTCCTATTTGTCCTATGTGCATCAACATAACTCTTTTGTCTATTTTGTGCCCTTTTTAATCGTTTCCTAATTTGTTTCACCTGTTCTTCCATCTCTTGAATTAATTTCGGTCCCACTATCATCCGATCTTCTAACTTGTCCCAACTTAATGATGTTTTGCAAGGTCTGTTGTGTAATGCTTCAAATGGAGGCATCCCGATTGAACTATGGTGACTGTTATTGTATGAAAATTCAACTAAGGGTAAGTATTTTTTCCAGTGTGTCTGCTGGTCCATAACATACATCTTCAGCATATCTTCTAGTACTTGGTTCACCCATTCTGTTTGTCCATTAGTCTCAGGATGATGAACTGTATTTAAATTTAGTTGAGTTCCTAAGGCTGACTGCATACAAGTCCAAAACCTTGAAGTAAATTGTGAGTCCCTATCAGATATGATCTTCTTAAGTATCTCGTGAAATGTGATAATTTCATTATAAATACCCAAGCTACGTCAACAACTTCGTAAGTATCTTTTATGAGAATAAAATGGGCACTTTTTGTTAATTTGTCCACCACAACTAGAATGACATTATGATTTTGTGGAGTAAGAGGTAGCCCAACGATGAAATCCATAGAAATTATCTCCCATTTGGTTATGGGAATGTTGTGAGGTTGTAGGAGACATGCTGGATGATAATGGTCAGTTTTCACTTGTTGACATTCGAGACATTGTGCAATGAATTGGACAATATAATGTTTCATGCTTGCCCAAAAGAAGATTTTCTTTGTATCAACATACATTTTCTTTACACCAGGATGTGCACAATACAATGCTTTGTGGGCTTACTCAAGGATGGTATTTCAGAGATCTCGACTATCAGGAATATACATCCTTCCATGAAATCGCAAAATTCCATCATCTTCTAGTTCATATCCCTCAAACTTAGATTTTTTTGATTTTTTACTATCAAGGTCGGATCTCACTTTTAAATACCAACTATCTCTCAAGAGATGTTCTAGTACTCGCTCCTTCAAGTCTACCTTGATAGGTATGAGGGAAAAAATCCATGGTCTTCTACTTAGAGCATCTGCCACTACATTCTCTTTCCTTTTTATGTAGGAAATTCCAAAGTCATACTCACGGAGGAATTCACTCCATCGTCTTTTGTCTAGCATTCAAGTCTGGTTGGGTAAACAAATAGTTTAGATTTTGATGGTCACTTTTGAGTATAAAGCTTCTCCCTACCAAGTAGTGTCTCCATATCTTTAAATCTAGCACTACAATGGCTAACTCTAAATCGTGCGTGGCTTAGAGTTCTTCATGAGGCTTTAACGTTCTTGAGGCATATGCTATTACTCCTCTGTCTTGCATTAACACTGCACCTAATCCTTGCTTGGATGCATCAATACACACAGTAAAGTCTTTGTCCATATCAAGTACTTGCAAGATTGATGCACTAGTCAACAATCTTTTAAGTTCAGAGAATGCTTAATGACATTTCTCAGTCCATTCATACCTAACTCCTTTACATTGGAGGGTTGTGATAGGCTATGCAATTTTTGAGAATCCTTCTACAAACCTTCAATAGTAGCTGACTAAATCCATAAAGCTTTGCGCTTCATGCACATTTTTTGGCATCAGCCATTCCATGATTGCTTTTGCCTTCTTAGGATCTAATGCGATTCCTTCACCAGATATAATATGACTAAAGTAATGAATCTTCTTCTGAAAGAACGAACACTTAGATACTTTACACATAATTGGTGTTCCTTGAGGCAAGATAATACTATCCGCAAAGGTTTTTCATGCTCTTTCTCATTTTTGGAGTAGATGAGAATATCTTCTAAGAAGACTTGTACAAATTGGTCGAGATATTTGCGGAAAACACTATTCATAAAGTTCATGAATACTACTGGTGCATTGGTCAACCCAAATGGTACCATTGTGGACTCATAATGCTGGAAGCATGTTTGGAATGCAGTTTTAGAGATATCGCTTTCCTTAATTCTTAATTGATGGTAACCTGACCGTAGATCGATCTTTGAAATGACTGCAACTCCTTTCATTTGGTCGAAGATGTCATCAATTCGAGGCATTAGATACCGATTCTTTACTGTAGCTCGATTTAAGTCTTGATAGTCTATGCATAACTGTAAGGAACCATCCTTCTTGTTGACAAAAATTACAGGCGCACCCCAAGGTGAAATAATGGGTCGAATGTGTCCTATATACTATAGTTTCTTCAACTGAATTTGTAATTCTTGAAGTTCTGGAGCTGTCATTCTGTAAGGTGCTTTTGAGATTGTTTCTGTACCAGGTTTCAATTCTATTGTGAGATCCAACTCTCTTTCAGGAGGTAATCCTGGTAGTTCCTTTGGAAAAACATCCAAAAATTTAGATAACATCGGATATTGTTCTAAGGACAGTCCCCTTTCCTTGCTTACTTCTTAAATTGCATAAACTTGACAACCTTTTCTTAAGCAACACTTCATTTGCATTGCTGAGATGAAGTGTAAAGATACTTTCCTCTTAATACCTTGGATTTGGATTGTCTCCCCTTCATCATTTATACGAAGAATTGTTTTCCCATAGTAGTCTACCCATGCTTGATGAGTTTCTAACCAGTCTATCCCTATGACGAGGTCGTAAGTTCTTAGGGCTGTGACATAAACTTTTAACTTAGTTGAACAGATCCCTAGATCAACTCTGCATTTCTCAACACTTAAGTCTACGGACTGAAGTTCTCTTGAAGCCATTTCCATTGTCTGAAATTGTTTTGTTTGCAGCTGACAACCCACATTTATTTAATGCATATGATGAAATGAAACTATCAGTCGCACTAGTATCAAATAAGATTTTAAGTTTTATGCCGTTAATAATACTTGAGGATTCCACTACAATAAACTGATGTTCTGCTTGGTTATTGTTGAATACTGCATGGATTCTATGATTGCCTTGGGTATTTGATGATGGTTTTTTTCCTGCTCGATGCCTTACATTTGACGAGGCTTTCGGACAATCACGTTGAAAGTGTGGTCCTCCACATCCCCAACAATTAACCTGGGATGGTTCCCTTGAGTCAGATTGTGAGTTTCTAGACAAGGAACTCCATCCTCTTGTGCTACTTCCTCTTGCGTTTCTTTTTTTATTAGTAGTTCCTTGATATTTCCATGGACTTGTGTTCGATGATTCAACAACTATAGAATTAAATGTCATGGAGATCTTGCTTCTACTCCTCTTCGGGGGTAAATCTATTACCATAAGGAGGTGGTCTCGAGCTACTTCCCCTGAAAAAGTTTCGGGGATCCTTCCTCGGAATTCCTGACTGTGAGGGTCTTGTCGGTTTGACATCCCTTTTGGTATCGGACATTCCATGATTGCTTTTAACTTCTCAGGATCTACTGAGATTCCTTCATTAGATATAATATGACCTAAGTAATGAATCTTCTTTTGAAAGAACGAACACTTGGATAAATTTCCATATAACTGGTGTTCTCTAAGGCAAGATAATACTATCCACAAATGTTCTTCATGCTCTTTCTAATTTTTGGAATAGATGAGAATATCATCTAAGAAGACTTGTACTAATTAGTCGAGATATTTGCGGAAAACACTATTCATAAGGTTCATGAATACTGTAGCTGCATTGGTCAACCCAAATGGTACCACTGTGAACTCATAATGCTCGAAGTGTGTTCGGAATGCAATTTTAGAGATATCGCTTTCCTTAATTCTTAATTGATGATAACTTGATTGTAGATCGATCTTTGAAAAGACTTGAACACTTTTCATTTGGTCGAAGAGGTCATCAATTCGAGGCATTGGATACCGATTCTTTACTGTAGTTCGATTTAAGTCTCGATAGTCTATGCATAACTATAAGGAATCACTCTTCTTGTTGACAAAAATTACAGGAGCACCCCATGGTGAAACACTGGGTCGAATGTTTCATATTTCCAATAGTTCCTTCAACTGAATTTGTAATTCTCGAAGTTCTGGAGCTGTCATTTTGTAAGGTGTTTTAGAGATTGGTTCTGTACCAGGTTTCAATTCTATTGTGAGATCCAACGCTCTTTAAGGAGGTAATCTTGGTAGTTCCTTTGGAAAAACATCTGGAAATTCAAATAAAACCGTATATTGTTCTAAGGACGGTCCTTTCTCTTTGCTTACTTCTTGAACTATATAAACTTGACAACCTTTTCTGAAGCAACGCTTCATTTGCATTGCTGAGATGAAGCGTAAAGATACTTTTCTCTTAATACCTTGGATTTGATTTGTCTCCCCTTCATCATTTATATAGAGAATTGTTTTCCCGTAGCAGTCTACCCATGCTTGATGAGCTTCTAAATGGTCCATCCCTATGACGAGGTCGTAAGTTCCTAGGGATGTGACATAAAATTTTAACATAGTTGAACAAATCCCTATATCAACTTTGCATTCCTCAACACTTAAGTCTATAGACTGAAGTTCTCTTGAAGCCATTTCCACCTATTTGAAATTGTTTTGCTTGCAGGCTGCCAACCCACATTTATTTAATGCATATGATGAAATGAAACTATCAGTAGCACCAATATTAAATAAGATTTTGAGTTTTATGTTGTTAATAGTACCTAAAGATTTCACTACAGTGGATTGATGTTCTGCTTAGTTATTGTTGATTGCTGCATGGATTCTATGATTACCTTAAGTATTTGATGATGGTTCTTTTCTTGCTCGATGCATTACCTTTGACGAGGCTTCCAGACAATCACGCTAAAAGTGAGGTCCTCCACATCCCCAACAATTAACCTGGGATGGTCCCCTTGAGTCAAATTGTGAGTTTTAGACAAGGAACTTCGTCCTCTTGTGCTACTTCCTCTCGCGTTTCTACCTCTATTAGTAGTTCCTTGAGATTTTCATGAACTTGTGTTTGACGATTCAACAATTATAGTATTAACTGTCACGGGAGCTCTTGCTCCTACTCCTCTTGGGGTAAATCTATTACCATAAAGAGGTGGTCTCGAACTACTTCCCCTGAAGAAGTTTCGGGGAGCCTTCCTTGGAAATCCTGGCTGCAAGGGTCTTGTTGGCCTGACATTCTTTTTTATCCCCAGATGCTTCTCTGTATAACGACCACATTCAATTGCCTCAGCTACTAATGATGGCTTCCACATCTTAACCATGGCCCTGATTCAAGGATTTAATCTATATACAAGGCGCTTAGCTTGATGTTCGTCAGTCTCTAGATAAGGAATATATTTCACGAGCTCCATAAACCTTATCTTATATTCCTCCACTGATTTGTTATCTTGGACTAGCATATGAAAGGCCCTGGCTTGCTGCTCTTGAAAGTGAGGTGGCAAGTATTTAACGCATAATCTTTCCTCGAACAACTCCCAGGGAACATTATCCGCTGTGAGGTGTAATTGTTTTCCCAGATTTCCCCACCAAACCAAGGCACTTTCCCTTAATTGAAAGGTGGCAATCTTCGTCTTGGAGGTAGAAGAGTACTCTATTAGCGCAAAACATCTGTTCATTCCTTCTAGCCATGCTTCGACACGTTCTCCGGCTCGTCCGGAAAATTATGGGTGTTTGATCTTTTGTAGCTCTCTAGAAATATCTTCCTTTGGTTGTCTATAATCAAAACCCTTAGGCTACCCTAGGTTTCTTTCTTCAAGTTGAGGTTGCTCTTCCTTTGTATTAGCTATTGGCGACCCTTTTAATGTTTTGAAGATGGCTTCCAATAATGGTTAACTTAGGTGCTGAAGTGGTTGGCGCTAATGATGGTCTCAGTGGTGGTGCTGACGATGGTCATGGCATTAGTGATGGCGATGCTACCTGATGGTTTCCTCGTCGTTGATATGTATTTACCATCACAACTTTTCCTGGACATATAATAAGATTATAAAAATATGAGGTACAATTTAGATTTAATATATATAATTTCATAAATTCAAGCTCACAAACGGGTATTTTTTTTCCCTATTATTACCTGCAGGCAGGTCTTACTGGTACCGAGGTCAAGAGGGGTGGTATCGTCACCTCCTTGTCCTAATGGATGGTGTTCTATCTTGATGCATAATAATTCTTAGCTAAATGCGTGGGTCTTCATAGACCATAATATTACTTCGTAATACCTGCCTAACATTTTCTAGTCCTAAATGCAACAATCAATCAATTTTTTTTAGTATAATTATCAAATCATTCAAATTTAATCTATATTAATTTTCACTGACCTTTAAATATAAATTTATTATATAAATAAAATAAAAAAAAATGTTAAAAATTTCATTATGTTCTTTTAATAAATATATAAACTTTAATTAGCACTGCACTCTTTCCCACCCTATTATTGACAAAACACATTTTTTTAATGATATACTATGATGATCACAATAATAATATAATTTTAATTTAATACTCCTTGTACTTACATAACACAATTATGGATTAATACAATCTAACTTTTCTCTCATTGATATATAATCTATATTAATTTTCAAACGCTGGTGTTTCATATGTGGCCATTAATAATCCTGATTAAAATGTGCACATTGTAAACGCCATGGTACCACTTGATACATATTGTTCGAATGAATTTAGAGAGTCAATATTTGAATCTTCACCATTTCATTTGAAGATGGCAGTGTGGAACAAGGCAACAGGGAATGGAAAAGGGCACGGGGTTATCATGGTTTTAGTAAGGGAGAAAGAAGGTCGTCTCATTCAGTTAGAAAAAGAAGATTCAAATAAGCAATTCATTTGGTTTACAATATCAGAAAATGGAAACCACATCACAATTGCAGCATGCTATTTTGCACTGCAAGTTTCAAAAATCTACAAAGGCAGAGGGATTGACCACAAAGATCCATTTGCAGCCTTAAAATCGGATATTGCAACATATTCGCAACTAGGTGAAGTCCTTATAGTGAGTGATTTCAATGCTAGGACTGCAAGTGAGCAAGCTAGCATTTGTTGTAAAGATGATTGTGACCCTATTTGGCTTACAGAAGAAAGTAATCATCAGTGGGAAAGAATTTCAGAGGACGAGGGCTGCAATCTCTTTGGTGAACAATTGCTTACTCTATGTGGGGCCTTTGATTTAGTCATTTGTAATGGCTTGACTAGATGGGCAAAGTCCGGTAATTTCACTTGCAATACTTACAATGGAGCAAGTGTGGTAGATTATGTAGTTTGCTTGCATGGTTTGTGTGAGAAAATGGAGGAAGTTTTGATTGGAGATTAGCTATGGCACTTGAAATCAGATCACAAGCCAATTCATTTATGTTTCTCTTGGATTGGAAAGAAACAATTAGAGTAAAAAATTCAGCATGCCCAACAAAATCCTCCATAGGGAAGAATTCTTTTGACCCTAGAAAATTATAATACCTTCAAAATGACGCTAGAGAGGCTCTTCGAGAAGGAGAAAATTACAATTCACAACCTTCAAAGTCATGAATTAACACATTTAATTCAATGCGCACTTGCAAAGTGCAAAAGAGCAAAAATTAAGAAGTTTGAAACAAATAGCTTTCCGGTTAATGCTTGGTTTGACACGGAATGCAAAAAGGCAAGGAGAATGTGGAAATAGTCAAACAAGGATAACATAAAGCTCAAAGCTTACAAACAATTATTAAGCAAGAAAAGGGCCGATTTCATGGTTTCAAGGAGGGAAGAACTAATCTTCCTTGGGAAAAATAATCCCAAATTATTTTGGAAGGAGCTCCAACCGAAAAATATACAAATCGGAAATAATATTACAGCTTCTAAATGGTTTGACTATGCAAGACAACTCTATGAACAGGTTCCCAAGGTTGACCCTCCCCTCTTGGTCAACACTGACACTGAACTCTTCACGGTACAAGAGGTAGAGATGGGTATCAAGAAGTTGGGTGTTGGAAAAGCAAAAGACTTAGCCGAACTCCAAGAAGAATATCTAAAGTGGGGCTCAAAGATTCTTGCACATCACATTATAAAAATCGTCCAACAACATCATACAACAACAACTCCCAACAGATTGGACAACTAGTCTAACAATACCTCTTTTCAAGAGTGGTGACATCAATAATCCCTCCAATCATAGGACCATCATGATAAACCCTTTGTTTGCAAAGCTATTTGGAAGCATGGTAGAAAACAAAATTAGCAAGTGGGAAGAAAGAGATAAGCGTGCTAAAGGGCAAGCATGTTTTAGACCTAAACATTCCACAATTGATCATGTATAACTTTAAGGCACTTCATTGAAAAAGTTTGGGAGAAAAAGGAAGGAGTTTTTTGTTGCTTTGTTGATTTCAGGAAAAAACGTTTGACTCGGTTCCTAGGGATAAGCTTTGGCACAGAATGGAGGAACTTGGGGTTCCTAAACATTTGAGAGCAGCTGTGCATATGTTGTATGAAGAGGTGAAAGTCAAAATTAGAACTTTAGCAGGCATTTATGAAAGTTTTAGAAGCGATATCGGGGTCAGGCAAGGTTGTCCACTGCCTCCTACCCTTTTTGGTTTATATATCGAGAAGCTTGAGGAGTGGTTAAATTCGCAAGGGGGTGATGGTATCTATTTGGGAAAGTTTGTTATAAGGCTTCTTTTGTATGTAGATGACCTTATTCTGATTGCTAAATCGGCTCTTGGTTTGCAAGAGCACTTACTCTCCCTTCAACATTTTTATAGAAGTGCGGGGATGCAAGTCAATATCAGGAAAACATAAGTAGTGGTCTTCTCTAAGAAAAAAGAACATAACCAACATAAGTTCTACTTTGAAGGCAATATTCTGGAAGAAGTTGTGATTACAAATACCTCAGAATTGACTTGAACAAAAGTCTAAGCTGGAACGGTTGTAGAAAGAAAAGAACTTTGGGGGGTTGGAAAGCATTGTATGCTTTTCAAAATAGGTGTAGAGAGGCAGATTTATGGGACTGGAAAACCACTCAAACTCTTTTTGGGCTTCTAGTGATTTCAGTGATTCTCTATGGCTGTGAACTATGAGCTAGCAGTACATCCGACACAGTGATGCGGGGGAGCGGCCCCCCCCCTTCGAACCGCTCCCGGAGCGCGCTCCTGGCGGGAGCGGCTCGGGAGTGCGCTCCCCAAATCGCTCCTGGACGGGAGCGATTTTCGGGAGCGCGCTCCCTTAAAAAAATTTGCGCTCCCTGGTCTGTGAGGGAGCGTTTCAGGGAGCGATCGCTCCTGCGCTCCCGGAGCGCTTTTTAATGCCCGGGAGCGATAGGGGAGCGATCGCTCCCTGATCGCTCCCGGGCATTAAAAAACGCTCCGGGAGCGAATTTTAAATTTCCGGGAGCGGTTCGGCGGAAAAAAATTCCGCGGACCCGAAAATTAAAAAAAATTGAACTTATTTTTTTTGTTTTATAAGCCCAATGGGCCAAAACAAAATCATTTGAATGAGATTGAGGTTGAGTTTGAGAGCTTAGGAGCAAGGAGCAAGAGCTGAGGAGCGAGGAGCCAGAGCTGAGGAGCGAGGAGCAAGTGCCAAGGAGCGAGGAGCAAGCTTGTAGAGGTAAGTAACTTAATCATTTAGTTAGTTTAGCTGGTTAGGTGGTTAGTTTGGTTAGTTTAATTTACCTGTTTGAGTTTAAAGATCATTAATTTAAATTAAATTAATAAATTAAATGAATTAATCCCAATAAACTAAATTAATTTGCAGATTCAAGACTCAAACACGATGGACCTGGGGATTTTTATTGGCATTTTCTTCTTCCTGGTCCCTTTTCTGGTTATTATGACGGTGGAGGGTAGGAAACGGAGGGTGCCTGAAACTGAAGAGGTGGATGAAGAAGTCGGAGGAAGTCAAATAGGTGAAAACCCCAGTGAGGAGGATGTGGAGGAGGGTCAAAAAACTAAACAAGACCAACCTCCATTGTGGAAATATGTTCAGAGGCCTGAAGCAGGGAGAGGGGGTGGAACCACTAAATTTCATTGCCCCCATTGCAATTCTGATTTCACAGGCTCATACACCCGTTTGAGAAGACACCTTTGCGGGAAAAGGGCATGGGATGGAGAGAAACAAATAGGAATCAGAACTTGCGACAAGGTGTCAACAGCAGATAGAGCCAAATACATAAAGGAAGAGGAGGACGCCCAATACAAAGCAAAAAGATCAAGGGGTTTCTTTGAAAGCTCACAAAGAACTCCTTCAGCATCCTCCCAAGGCAGTGGATATGGACATGGAGGCTCAGGGTCATCATCTTTACGCCGTAGAACCATATCAGATTTCCTTGATGAGGGGTCTAGGAATGATGTGGATTCAAAAATTTACAGGTTCCTCTATGCAAATGGGATCCCATTCAATGTTCTACGCTCACCTTATTGGCACGAAATGGTTTCTGCCATAAATGATGCCCCTACAGGATACAAGAGCCCTGGGTATGACAAGGCAAGAACAGTTGGCCTTGATCATGAAAAAGCAAAAATATCACATTCTTTGAATAGAATGACAAGTTCTTGGACTGACAATGGGTTGTCCATTGTATCTGATGGATGGACAAATGTAAAAGGCAAGCCATTGATAAGTGTTCTCGCTGTGTCCCGAAGTGGTCCCATTTTTCTAGCTGCACATGATTACTCAGACAAGTTCAAGACCGCTATCAACATTGCAGAAGCATTGCTTGAAACAATTGAGCGTATTGGCCCGTACAATGTCATCCAAGTCATCACTGATAATGCTCCTAATTGTAAGGCAGCGGGAGCAATTATTGAGGATAGATA
>APFE030752737.1:131909-175496 GCA_000404065.3 Pinus taeda
ACTTCAACAAAAATCTAAGCTAGAATGGTTGTAGAAAGAAAAGAATTTTGTGGGGTTGGAAAGCATTGTATGCTTTAAAAAATATATATATTTTTAAAAAATCCCTCCGGGATTCGCTCCCAAACCGGGAGCCTCTGAAAATGGTCGCTCCCACTCCCGCTTCCGCTCCCGCTCCCCGCTTCCGCTCCCGCTCCCAAGTAACATTGATCCGACATGTAGTGGAGACAAATTGAGAAAATTCAGAAGCGTTTGATTACAAACAAATTTAAGATTAAAAGTGCAGTTCCTTATGATATCTTATTAAGTGAAACAGGGATTGCTCCTATTGAAGCAATTGCTATGGTGCAAGTCATAAGGTATTTTAAAAAAATTGAGCAAATGGAAGAGGGTAGATGGCCTAAGGTTGTCTTTAATGATAGATTGTGCAAGAGCAAAAAAAATTGGATGCAACAAAATAACAAATGGTTTAGTAAGTGGGGTATTTGCTTGAACGCGTGTCTCATAAACAACAAAGAGATAAAAGTTTTTGTTATGGAAAAGTTCCACAATCGTATTTGGGATAAGGAGCTAGGAAGAAAAAAAAATACTATATTGAAGTGTTTAATCCCACTCATAGTCATCAACTAAAAGCATACATAGAGGGCAATATCTCTTGGAGAGCCAAAATTCTTATTGCTTAGTTAAGGACTAATTCTCATCAACTCCGTTGTGAAACAGGGCACTGGAAAAGGCCAAAGGAAGTGTGGGAGGAAAGAGTATGCATTTTTTGTTCTTTTGGGAAAGTGGAAACAAAAAAACATTTCATTTTAGAATGTGAGGCCTTCAAAGACAACAGGGAAAGTTATGCAGATATGCTAGTAGCTAGCTCTTGGGATAATCTATTTAACGAGGGGTTTGTCGAGAAGCTGTGAGCATTTATTTTGAAGCTTCACAGAAAAAACACTGAATACATCAAGCAGATTAAGAAACAATCTGTCCCATACGCTATTTTTAGTCTTGTGAACGTTAAAATGATTTCTTTTTTCTTCTTTCTTTCTATATGAAAAATATAAATATCATTTATCAATTATAAAAATAATTTAAAAATTAAAACATCTCCATTCCAAAACTTATATAAATGTTTCCTCATTTATATTCTGAAGTCTTATCTCTTTAAACCGAACATGACCTTTTGTGACTCTTCACAAATAATGCTTTTGGATATGCACGAATCATGTTTTGATTTAGCTTATGAATTTGGAAGATGACATTTTAGAAATGGACTAAAAAGAAAATTATTTTAATATATTTATGTAGACAATTATAATTCCTTATAAACAAAATATTAGTATTCCTTTGAATTAATGATCCTAAATGAGTTAGAACGTGTGTGTATAATATAATATATATATATTATATTAGAAACACACACATTGTTGGTGTTTTATTTAATAATGTTGGTTTTTCACTATATTTATAAATCAATTAAAAATTAATGAAAAATAAACTCTTTCTCCTTCCTTAAAAGTAAATATTATATTTAATTTTAACCACTTCAAGTTCAAATATTTAATCAATTTGAGTATTTACAAAGTGCACCTTACGAGGGTTTTTCCAAATTACGTTTTATAATATAGTAAAATTTTTTTTTTTTTATTATATATAATTTTTAAATGTTATAATATTTAATATTTAAGAAAACATAATCAGATTTATTTTGAAGCATGTTAATGTTAATCTAAATCTATCGACCAATGGTTAACACCATAGTTTTGATAGAAACTTAGCATATATATATTAGACATGACGTTCTTAATCCGCTCAGCCGAAACACTCAATCTATGCTGAGACACTATTCTTATGTATTTTGGCAAAAGCTACAAATAGACCTTGTCTGGAGATCTGTTTGAATTGTTCTGCGACATTTTCTAAATTAATTTCCCTCTCCAACAATCACGTATAATTATTAGTGGAACTACTACAAGATCTCAGTATTTCAAATCACAAAATAAAGACCTTACGCCAATCCATTTTGGTTGGTGGAATGTTTGGCCCGAATGCTTTCATTTATACATAACCGTGATTGACCTATATTTTGTCTTTGTTCATTGAAATGTTTTCTTCGCAAGCTTACTTCTGGCTGTTTTGGTCACGTGTAAACACTAATATGATCTTTCCTTCTGTCCAATTTTATATGACCTTAAAATTGACAAATTGGAAAGTTAAAATAGGCTTAAATTGACTGAACTTGCAGGCTTTCATGCCAAAGGGTTTAATGTCCCCTTTCACTTTTCTCCATGGTGGTTATCAACGTAGCCTTCAACTACTATACTATTCTTGTAAGTATATTGAAATACGCCATAAAACTTCAAGACAAACTCACATTTTGGGAGATCCAGTGCATGGTTAAGGAAAGAGAAATTAAAATGACCTATTGGATTGTAAGGGAGACAAAATCATGTTTGTTGTTAATTAATTTTATGTAGGGAAAATGATGAAAAAAGAAAAAGAAAAGGATGTCGGCAGTGGCGTTTTGGACATTGAGAAGCTATCAGGTCAATAGACGTGCTACCATGGTGCAAATTTATTTCTCACTTGCAGGTGTTTTCCTACAGTGAAAGTGACTATAGGGCAAGATAGAACATTTCTTTGACTTTAGAACCATGCCGACAAAATTCCATGCCCTAGCTTTGGTGGGTTTAGATCTAGCTGAATTTTCCTAAATCCAAGGGGCAAAACACAAAGTTGGTGTAGGGCTTGTAAGGTCCCACGGGTTTGAAACAATTCTCTGATACCAAAATGTAAGGACCAAACCATAATTTTATTTTAGAAATTCTACCAGAATTTACTAGCTACTAATTATTTCAGAATTTAAATATCTAAATTCTACAGAATTTACCAGCTATCAATTTAATTCACATATACATACCTGGCTTTCGAGTTTGAAGTCGATCCCGCGCGGCTGTATCTCCAATTTGCTCCCGTTACCAAATGACCAAATCCTCCCTGCCAAATTGGGCACAATCCTTGGTACCCAGCTCCAAAATACTTCGTAATTGAAGCACTCTAGCCCCCGTGCCCAAAAGCTTCAAGAATAATTACTCAAATCTCCAGTTCTGAATTCCAAACTTCAGTTTTGAATTCCTATCTTCAGTTCAGAATTTTTCCCTCCCCCCTTCTAGTTCTCTGCGTGCTTGTATAAATATCCTTACAAGGCGGTCACTGCGTTTTATTATTATTGTTCTTGAGGCATGGGTTTCATGCTCAAGGGAAATTTATTTCAGGTTAAGCTTCCATTGAGAGCTTCTAGGATTTGTCATTGAGTCTATAAAGTCAAAACAATCATTGTCATGTGTGAATAACCCTTCTTGGGCATGTTACATATTGTAAGAAACATTATTTGAGTCAAATACAAAGTTAAATACCCCTCCAAGACCTTGTCAAATGCAAAGGATCAAGTCAGCCTACTAAGGAGTAGCCGACCTCTCTAGAAGGTGAAGTCGGCGTATTTGTGGGCTCAAGAAGGCCTATATAAAGGGGAGCTCGACCTCACTCAAGACACACTCACTCAAGCATTGAAGAAGTTCGATTTGAAGAAGAAGAGAAGCTCAATACCTAGCGAAGGAGATTGGAAAAAGAGCAAGATAATTTCTGCTCAGTTTTGGGCTAAAAAGTCATTCACATGTTCGAAGATTAGGTATCAGTCCGTTGCAATACAAGCCAAAATTACTATCACTCAAAAGAAGCTGAAGTTTTGGCCAAGAAAGGTCAATTTGATAAGCCAAGTAGTCAAAAAGAGAAGAGAAGGCCAACCAAAGTCAAAAGAGGAAAATCGAACCATATTTTAGCCACACGTGTGATCTAGGGTTTCTGCAGAAGAAGAAAATCACAGGTCTGCAACAGTAAATCGAAATTTTGATTTAGGGCTGAAATTGGAAGCTGTGACACAAGTTTGACTAATGTTGACTTGGAGAAGAAGAAGTTCATCTAGAGGAAGCATTGACTTGGTCTTGAAGGGGACTTGGTCTTGAAGGGGTTGTTGGTCAAGGGTTTAGGTCTTGGAATTCGTCACTTGGAGATTCTATAAGAAGAAAAATTCGTTTGAGTTTTCATCTAAAGATTGGAGAGGTTTTGGCCTTGATTGATAGCCTACATCTTGTGTTCCTTGTCTTATTGTTGTTCATATTTTGATCACTGTTTGATGAAAAGAACACCACAATAATTAGGCTAAAGAAGAACGTAATCAAAAGAAATAAAAAGCATTCACAAGTAGTTATCATTTCTAGAGAAATCAGTTCTTGTCTCTGCCATAAATTTCTCAAGATGGTATCAGAGTTAAGGTAACAAGTTAAGGAAGGGCAACTCAATAAGGGACACTCAAGCTCTCAGATCAAGTTTCTAGAAGGATATCAAGGGCATCAAAGAATCAAGATCATCCTTTCATCTCCAAGGCAATTTGAAGACAAAGGCTACTTCATAATCTTGAAGGAAGTATCAAAACCCTAAATCGATCAAAATAAGTCCACAGTAAAAAGCATTCTTGGGGTCCTCGCTCAAATCACCATCACAAGGAAGGAGACCTTAAAAGACCCTAACTCCACTTGAATTGAAGAAATCATCAAATCAAAGCATCTTGAAGTATACTCATCCAAGGGAATCTCAAAAGTCTTAAGGTGATCTCCCTCTCTTTGGAGTCAAGGATCACTATTGAAGAAAACCATCTTCATCAAGAAGAAGTTTTCTATTATCTATATCATCATCAAATTCAAGAAGGCAATCGATTGAAGGAGCATCTTCACAAGTATATTTATGTCTACATCTAAATCTGTCAAAATGTCTTTTTGCAAGGAAAGCAACAAACTGGACGGGGTTTCAAACTTTCTTGCATCGAAGAAAAGGACAAATTTGAACCTCGTAAAAAATGAGGTCATGGACGTGTTAAGGGTTCAATCACCAAACCTCCAAAGGAAGATGCTCAAGCACTTGCAAGGTATATGAAATGGGAAGTAAGGACTCACAGGATTCTTATAGAATCCATCAAAGATCCCCTCATTCCCTATGTATCAAAATTAGAGACATCAAAATAAATATATGACAAACTTGTAGAGTTGTTTTCCTTAAGCACTGTATGAGAAGTAATCTTGTTAAGACAAGAATTCTACAATATGAGGATATCAAGAGAAGAAGGAATAACCTCATACTTTATGAGGATATATGAAATAAGAGACCAACTTCAAATCAAGCATTTATGGAAAGAAGGAAGCTACTCCATTCAAGGATCTATGGTCACCATGCAAAATTGAAGAAGCCAGGTTGAAGGAAAAATTTGATGTAGGATCAAATGAGCAAAATTAGGCATATGCTACAATGGAAAAAAGAAAAGGAAAGTTTGGAAAATTCGGTCCTCAGAAAAGAAAGAAGAATATGGAAAAAGTTCAATGTTATGGATGTCAAGAATATGGGCACTACAAGAGAGATTGTCCTAAGCTCAAGAAGGACAACAACACAAGAGGAAGGGAAGAAGCCCATATCACTAGAGAAGTGGAGGATGTTGAAAAGAATAAATCCAAGAAAGAGGAAGTAAAAGATCTCTACTATGATTGAGATAGTCTTCCTCACCTAGTTCTTTTCAAGTTTCTGTTGTATAGTATAACTATCATGATAGGAATCATTAGAAGCATAAGATGCATCATGTTAGGAGATGGCATCATAGAAGCATAAGCTTCAAAGCAAGAGCTCGCAACATCATCATAAAGAAGCATGAAAGATGGCTGGAATAGAAGTCTATGGTTGTCACCTATAGAAGGATGTAGCTCTTGGCAACTTCATTAGAAGCATAAGTAGTACTTGTGGGAAAAAGAAAGTCATCTAGTATAGAGCTCATCATACATCATTCAAAAGGATCATTTGCAAGATGAGGATAATCAAGATCCTCCATTGGAATCTTCATTGGAAGGTTCGCCTACTGGAAGAATTAAGTGAAGCAAGTCAGGGGATTGAAGTTATTTCAATCAAGGAAGCCGCTGAAGGATGTCTGAATGACCAAAAGGAAAGAGATGAGGTATGTATGTTTGTACTTAGAGTCATGTCATATGGTTGTAGATACCATGAATGAGTGCTCTACCCTAGGAGCATGATCAAAAGAAAGGATCTCCTCCTTTGAAAGAATGCATGAAGACATGGTTCACACACTGACTAGATGAAATCAACATAATATACCCTTATATAAAATATGAGGTGGTTGACAAAGTTGAAGGATCTATGATTGAAAAGTTCTTGGGAGAAATGTGTGAATAAAGAAAGGAAGAGATCATGAAAAATGAAACTATGGAAAAGGCAATCAACATCTAAGGACTAGATGATTTGACTATGATATCTCCATGGGAAAGGTATGAAGATCCTGATAAGTCTGAAAAAGAAAGAGACCCTTGACATTGTATATCTTTTGGAGATGTGTCAATATATGTGCAGGATGTTGATGCAAACAAGGAGATGTCGTGATGAAAGACCATCACAAAGGTATTTTTGATTTAATGTTCATTTTCTATTTTTGGAACAATATCTGGATGGGCTAATGCAAGACTACCTAAGGAAGAGCTGTAGATGTCATCTACAACTGACAATCATGTGGTAGGATGAAAATCCTTAAGGAAACATGATGTGAAGAAGGTAGCAAGGTATGAAGGAAAGGCCAGATATGGACTAATGGATCACTTTCCAATGAAAGAAAGGATGACATACCTAACACGATTCATGAATGAAAGTGATGGATGGTCGATGCCCTATGAAGAAGCCCCAAAAAGATGAAGATTCCTAATCAAAGAAAAAGAAGTTCATGTCATCGAAAGGAGGAGCTCTTCGAGCAACTAGTTGTCCCATGTTTTCCACCTAAAGAGCTGCCGAAAGCAAGCCCCTGATCAAGAGGGAGCTTGGTCAAGTCCTTGATTAAGAGGGAGCTTGGGTACATTACTACATTCCTTTTATAGGAATGGGTACATTTTTCATTGGAATGGGCATATCCTCCCTAATTGAGAGGGACAGATAGACACATCATTCTTGTTTTCACCTGGGAAGATAGAATGGAGGATTGGGTAAGCATTCGACATTCGATGCTCTTTGAGGATGTGGTAGGGCATCCAAGATAAGTGTAGTTGTAAATGACCGATATTATTTGAGGACTGGGAATTCAAGATAAGAATAGTCCTGGTGGAACATACTCTAAGAGAACCAGGGTGGGGTATGCTCCGAGAGAGACAATGATGAGAGTGCCTATAAATCATTGTTCTTTCCAGCATTGTGCTCTGATCTTGTGGAGAGATAGAGCTGTTAGTCAAGGCCTTGCTATATGACAATGCTGGATGATATGATGCTATACAGATGGGTTACCAATCTGTCTCTTATGAGAATTCTTCAGTTTGAGAATGTCCAAGTACCTTGTATGGATTATGAATAACTCCCTAGTTAAGAAGGAGCATTGAAATATATAACTAGGTTCAGTCTTCATAATGGCATATGTAATGTTGATTTTATGTATTCAATGAAAAGAGAAAAATAAATTTATTTTTATTGTTCTTGAGGCATGGGTTTCATGCTCAAGGGTGATTTATTTTAGGTTAAGCTCCCATTGAGAGCTTCTAGGATTTGTCATTGAGTCTATAAAGTCAAAAGAGTCATTGTCATGTATGAATAACCTTTCTTGGGCATGTTACATATTGTAAGAAAAATTATTTGAGTTAGATACAAAGTTAAATACCCCTTGAAGACCTTGTCAAATGCAAAGGATCAAGTCGGCCTACTAAGGAGCATTCAACCTCTCTAGAAGGTGAAGTCAGCTTATTTGTGGGCTTAAGAAGGACTATAGAAAGGGGAACTTGGCCTTACTCAAGACACACTCATTCAAGCATTGAAGAAGTTCGATCTAAAGAAGAAGAGAAGCCCAATACCTAGCAAAGGAGAGAGGAAGAAGAGCGAGATAATTTCTGATTTGTTTTGGGCTAAAAACTCATTCAAATTTCACACGTGTGAAGATTAGGGCATCATTCTGCTGCAGTACAAGCTGAAATTACTCACTCAAAAGAAGCCGAAGTTTATGTCAAGAAAGGTCAATTTGATAAGCCAAATAGTCAAAAAGAGAAGAGAAGGGCAACCGAAGTCAAAAAGAGGAAAATTGAACCATATTTCAGCCACACGTGTGATCCATGGTTTCTGCAGAAGGAGCCAAACGTCGCAGGTCTGCAACAATTAGCCGAAATTATGAGTTAGGGCTGAAATTTGAAGTTGTGGCACAAGTTTGACCAACGTTGACTTGGAGAAGAAGTTCATCCAGAGCAAGCATTGACTTGGTCTTGGAGGGGTTGGTGTTTAAGGGTCTAGGTCTTGGAATTTGTCATTTGAAGATTCTATAAGAAGAAGAATTCGTTTGGGTTCTCCTCTCAAGATTGGAAAGGTTTTGGCCTTCGTTGATAGCCTACATCTTGTGGCCCTTGTCTTATTATTGTTCATATTTTGATCGTTGTTTGATGAAAAGAACACCATAATAATCAAGCTAAAGAAGAACCTAATCAAAAGAAATAAAAAGTATTCACAAGCAGTTATCATTTCTAGAGAAATTACTTTGTCTCTGCCCTAGATTTCTCAACATTTTCCACACAAGTTTGGACTTCTATGGTGACAGTAATATTCGGTCTTCCTGCAATAGTGAGAGCCCTAGTTCTTCTCGCACGTGCGAAATATTTTAGCCCAAAAAACAAATCCAAATAATTCGGTTCTTCCTTCTTCCTTCGCTAGGATAGGAGACTTCTTCTAGTCCCTTGTTCGAACTTTCTTGTGCTTGAGTGAGGGCTCTTCAAATGAGGTTGATGGCTCTATATATAGGCTTCTTGAGACATCCTTTTAGGCTGACTTGAAGTGTCCTTAGGCTGACTTGTTGCTTCATGAGGCCAACTTGATGCTTGCACATTTGACATGTTCTTGGAGGGTTTTTTGACTCTAATTTGACCCAAATATTTTTTTCTTACAATATGTAACATACCCACATATAGTGATGTGTGGTTTGATAGTAAGTCACATGGGTGAAGCCCGGGGAGACCGATGTTCAAATCTCATGGAGTACAATGACATGCTGTGGTGGCAGCTAGAGGGGCGGATAGTGATGTGTGGTTTGACGGTAAGTCACATGGGCGAAGCTCGGGGAGATTGATGTTCAAATCTCATGGAGTACAATGACCTGCTGTGGTGGCAGCTAGAGGGGTGGATTCCCCTTTCCCGTGAGTCTGCTCTTGCTAAAATCATAGGAACTTAGTATACCTGACTTGCAGGTGGTTGGTTATGCTCTTGGTGTTATAGTGGCAGCTATGAGGTTTGATCTTGGGTCTCCCATAGATTAGGCCTAGCAGTTACCGATTCACCATGTGGTTAAAAAAAAAAACATACCCAAATGGGTCATTCATACATGACAATGACTCATTGACTTTATGACAAACCTAGAAGCACAAAATGGGCGCTTTGACCTATAAAAAATATTCTCTTGAGCATGAAACCCATGCCTCAAGACTCACAATAATAAATTTATTTTTTCTCTTTTTATTAAATACATAAAATCATGATTACATTGTCATTATGAAGACCAAACCTAGGTAGGACTCAACATGATTTAGTATTGATTTGTGATGTATCATTAGACATCTTATGTCTCAGTTTTATTTTCATATTTATGTGACAATGCATTTATTTGATATTGTTGCTGCTTTAGATATCTAAAAAATTGAAAAAATGAATGTGTGTGTCTGTATATACATATATGCCGTTTCACTGCTGTATCATATCCAACTTTTCTGAAAACCTGGCTGTGACTGTGTCACCTTATATTTGTAATCATTCCTGTATCTGTTTTAGTGTATTTGTATCATTCCTAGATTATGGGTTTTTTATTATGATGTGATTATTTAGTGAGTTTGATTCCTTTTGAATAGACACGTTGATTCTCGAACACCATTCCTAGCAGAAAGTGGCAACTTGGCAGGTAATAATGGCCCATGGGTAACTCTTCTCTCAAATGTTATGTCCAAATACTTGTGTTTTGTTCATATATATTTTGCATGTAGGTCTTTCTAATGAGTCTCCTGGACGCACTATATTGGAAGGTGGAGAAAAGGACTTCTAACATGCTTAACGTAAGATTGTTCCTAGGAAATACTTTTAGCATTTAGGGTTTTATAGAACTTCAGTTTGTCAAGAATAAATTTTGATGCTGCAATAGTTTCAGGGATATGATTTGTCCAATTAACGCAGGATTGTGATTGCATTCAAGCCATAGATCTATCATATCTTTTTTGGAACTGCGATGTATTAAAAGTACTAACCTCCTGACCTCTTAAATCGTTCTATTTGGAAAGTATTGGCAACGAAAGTCAATGCTGAGTAGTCATATTTGTTGGGTAATCTTGCCTGTTTGAGGTACTTGTTTTGTAAGAAAGAAGCATTTCAGATGGGAGACTTGTCTTAAAACTTCAAGAAAACTTTAAGAAAGAAGCATTTTTGTATCTCAAAAGTGGGAATTCATCTTGCAGTGTCTCAAATCTAGCTTTCATTTTAAGAGAATACGAAATTATTTCTTTCTTGCACAGTATAAAATAATCATGGTTAGTCTTATATCTGTATTTGTAAGATTGTTGGGTTATTAGAAACATACAAGATTTTCATTTTGTTGCGTCAAATCTCTATACAGATACAAAGAATTGAATCTCTCTTGTTTTTCACTGTCTCTTTATTACACTCTACCTACAGGCCGTGGTGCATTTAAAATATTTACGGAACAATGCAGCTTGTACTGCTGTTGTTCTGAGAGAGACACTGGAGCCTGCTGCATGGTGTGCTGTTACTTTTCCATCATTGGCATTTGAAGTTACTGCTTTCTTGCAAAGTTGTTTGCAACCTTCAGGCCCACTGGAGCAATCTGGGACTGCTGTTGACGACTCCCTCCATGATGCAGCAGTTGCTGCTTTCAGGCTATTTATACGGCAAAAGGTTCTCCCAGGGAGGGTGTTTACGGAATAATGCAGCCTGTACTGCTGTTGTCCTGAGAGAGACGCTGGAGCCTGCTGCAAGGTGTGATGTTACTTTTCCATCTCTGTCTTTTGAAGTTACTGCGTTCTTGCAAAGTTATTTGCAACTTAAGGCCCACTGGAGCAATCTGCCGCTGCTATTGACCGCCCCCTCCATGATGCAGCAGTGGCTGCTTTAAGGCTATTTTTACGGCAAAAGGTTCTCCCTGGGAGGGTATTCTCATAAGATATGCTGATCATACCAATGAAGCAATTTATTCATCTGACTAACGCGTCTGTGTAGTTAGTCACAAGAGTTGTAACCTGACATTGTAAAAATTTACTAGAAGAATCATAAAATCACCTCTTGGTTAGTAGGCTAAACTTACGTATAAATATTTGGAAAATTGTATGGTAATCAGTGAATAGTTTTTACTCACTATTCACTCCGCTCTTTACGCGTTTCTTGAAAACAATTGGAGTCCTGCGAATGGATCGCAGTTAATCAGACAAGGGATTTAGAAAGCTTGAATTTTAGGCCTCCGCACTGGATCCTTTGTAATATATGTATATTACATGTACGTAGACCCTATTACATTTGCTAACGTTTCATTGTAGCTTTTAGAGGCAGAAGTCATCTAAACTCTACAATGGGAAGAAATCTTTAATGTAATGTATGCGATATGGGTATGAAGCATCGGAGGCCTTTTTATGCCGCTGTAAAATCATAACATTGCAGTCAATTTCAATAGTTTTTTTTTTTTTCTCAATTAATTTCGTCAGAGCTTGTCATGTTTGTTTCCAAAACATTGATATGATGCTTCAGGTGAGCTCATTGTGCACATACCCTGCTCAAAATTTGTTTGATAATCCATTCTTCTATAGTTCGTAACTTCGTTAGCCAAGGGTCTTCATATTTGTAGGGAATAGCTATTTTTTAAGAAAACAAGGCCTACACCTGCAGCAGCATAGATCCCAAGTAAAAAAAAAATCTCGGAATCTCGAAAGTTGGAATACAAATTAATGCTAGGAACAGAACTGTTCCGCTTTTTTATGACAATAGTTTGATTTTCAATGTTGTTCGAGTTATTCTTCCTTGGACCTTTACACTCCACAGGTAGAAAAAAAGACAGTTATGAAATACATGCCCCATGCTAAGCTACTATCCAGGCTATAAGCTACTATTCGATTCTTCTGCCTGCTATTGAATTCTGTGGCAATCACCTGCAGCTGTAGTGTTTGTGCAATACATAAAAGACACCTTTACTCGGAATAAAAAATTACAAGTTCATATATTCAAGGCACCGACCCTAAACCAAAATGAAACAATATAGATGTTATTCATACGGGCATCTATCACAAATAACATGATTTACATTACGTGAATTCCAAAAGATTGTGTTTAGCTCCATTTTATAAAATAGGTTTATGAAAATCATGCCATTTGTACGTAATTTAGAGGTTAATACTACACAGTGCAGCATCCTGGATATGTTTCTGGAAATTATTTAAAAAATATAAATTTAAGAACAAATTAGGTTTCTCATTCATAATACATCGTAAATATGGGGTATTATGGGGTATGAGGTATAAACAACAAATGTGTGAATGCAATTTTTAAAAGTTCATGATAAATATAGAATGTTTTATAATAAAATTTGAATTAGAGAAGATTATAATAAAATTTGAATTAGAGAAGATTATATTCATGTGAATAAATAAGGGAGAAGGTAATAGGGATTTTTTGTGTTCAAATTGAGGTAATAGGATTTTATGAATATCTATAAAATGAAACAAATAAGGAAAAATGCAATGTAGTCTAGTATAGGTGGTTGAGAGTAGTGTTATCTTCTCCATTTTGATTCAATTGCCACACTTGATATGCTATATTCTTAATGAGTATATTGCTCTAATGGCTTTGAGCCTTCTTGTTGACATTGGTTTGTGACCCAAAAAATCTAGGGTTTATCCTAATTACTATTTTTTAAATCAGGGGAATTGTCGAATTGGTTTCTTCCTGATATATTACCAAAGAAAAAATGAAAAAGAAAAAAAATGGGAATATATTTAAATATATTAAATGTATAAGAATTATGATAATGATTTTTTATTTTTATTTTTATTTTCTGTGAACTGGAGTTATTTATATTAATAATCAAAATGGAGAATTACATAAAGACGATCATTGTTTTCAACCAAACCTAGAGGATCTAAGGATCCTGAAATCACTATAAATCCCCATACCAAATCCAGAATCGGAAAATCGCTATAAATCCCCATACCAAATCCAGAATTAGAGTTACTCTGTAGTACATAATTTACTAAAAGCAGATCCCATACATAGCAAATATAGCGAGGAAAATACTCAAAATCATCGACTCCCAAAATAGCCTATTCAAAAGGGACGTTGTAGGCAGAGGTTCCACAAAGCCACCACGCTGTAGGTAGAGAACTCCAAGAACCATGAAGAATCCAACCAATATCCAAAGGAAGCAATGAAAGGTTCGCTCGCACGTATAACATTGGTCTAAATATTTTGTGATTCAGATAATATTCATGAGGCTGAAAATAAGGTGGCCATGTACCAGAAGTCATGTTGCAAGAGAGCAACAACAAGATACCACCATATTGTAGAGTATACCTTGCAACAAAGTGCGTGAATTTAGAAAAAGAAAAAGACCAAAGCACTGGTTCGGCCATGTAAACCAGTGGCCAACACAACACTCCACCAAGACGCAGGTAAGTCGAATCCCATGACCCATCGCAGAAAGCCAACCACAACTGAATCCATAACTTAACGCCAAAAGAGAAATCCCTCAGTTGTGTCTAGAGAGCGAGAGATACCATCTTCAACTCTGAGGACTCCAAAACAGAGCATGAAAATTTCCAATAGTCAATAAGTACAATAAGATCACAATTCGCTACAAACCCGAGATATTAAACAAACCGCCATAGAAGAGCCATGACTATTACATTGTGATCTTATTGTAAATCAATAAAATTATCAATGTAAATGATGTCTATCACAAATAAGACATGATTTACGTTGCGTGAATTCCATAAGACTGTGTTTAGCTCCCATTCTATAAAATAGGTTTATGAAAATTATCCCATTTGTACATTAATTTGGAAGTTAATACTCTATAGTGCAACCCCTGGATATGTTTTTGGAAATTATTTAAAATAGATAAATATTAAGAACAAATTAGGTTTCTCATTTATAATACATGGTAAATATGGGGTATTATGTATAAACAACAAATTTGTGTGGATGCAATTTTTAAAAGTTCATCTTAAACATATAATGTTTTATAATAAAATTTGAATTCGAGAAGATTATATTCACGTGAATAAATGAGGGAGAAGGTAATAGGGATTTTTTGTGTTCAAACTGAGGTAATGGGATTTTTTTGAATATTTATAAAATGAAACAAATAAGGAAAAATGCTAGCATAGGTAGCTGAGAGTAGTGTTATCCTCCCCATTTTGGTTCAATTCCCACAAGTGATATGCTATATTTTTAATGAGTATATTGTTCTAATGGCTTTGAGCTTTCTTGTTGACATTGGTTTGTGCCCCAAAAAATTTAGGGTTTATTCTAATTACTGTTCCCTAAATGAGGGGAAGTGTTGAAGTGGTTTCCTCATGATATATTCCCAAACAAAAAATGAAAAAGAAAAAAAAGTGCAAATGTCTTTAAATATATTAATAGTAATCGACATGTGTATAAAAGTTATGATAATGATTTATTTTTATTTTTATTTTTATTTTCTGTGAACTGGAATTGTTTATATTAATAATAAAAATGGAGAATTACATAAAGACAATCATTATTTTCAACCAAAATAAATCCCCATAGCTTATCCAAAACTAGAGTTACTCTATAGTGCATGATTTACTAGAATTACATCCCATACATAACAAGTATAGCAAGGAAAATACTCAAAATCATTGACTCCCAAAATAGCCTCTTCAAAAGGGATGCTGTAAGTAAAGGCTTCATAAAGCCACTAGGCTGTAGGTAAAGAACTCCAAGAACCATGAAGAATACAACCAATATCCAAAGGAAGCAGAACAAGAAGGTTCCCTCGCACATATAG
Organism: Pinus taeda; assembly: GCA_000404065.3. Lineage (NCBI taxonomy): Eukaryota > Viridiplantae > Streptophyta > Pinopsida > Pinales > Pinaceae > Pinus > Pinus taeda. The sequence continues at coordinate 147,031 of APFE030752737.1, forward strand.
CATTGGTCTAAATATTTTGTGATTCAGATAATATTCATGAGCCTCAAAATAAGGCGGTCATGTACCGGAAGTCATGTTGCAAGAGAGCAACAACAAAATACCACCATACTGTAGAGTATACCATCCAACAAAGTGCATGAATTGAGAAAAAGATAGAGACCAAAGCACTGATTCGGCCATATAGACTAGTTACCAACACAACACTCCACCAAGAAGCAGGGAAGTCAAATCCGATGGCCCATCACAGAAAACCAACCACGAATGAATCCATAACTTAGCACTAAAAGCAAAATCCATCGGTCGTGTCCAGAAAGCAAAAGATACAATCTTCAACTCTAAGGACTCCAAAACATAGTATGAAAGTTTCCAATAGTCAATAAGCACAATAAGATCACAATTCGCTATAGACCCGAGATAGTAAACAAACTACCATAGAAGAGCCATAACTGTAGGTTGCATTATCAAAAACTATATAGTCAGAAAAACCATGACGCCCACTACCATCAATCCTGATCAGATGAAATGTTAGTAATATGTTGACCATGATTTGAAAGGATTTCACCATGATCAATTAGAGAATCTGTGAGGTTGCCTGAAACAAAGTCGCTCACGAAGAAACCTTCAACACGAGGCAAGCGGGAATGTTGGAATCAACATTGTCCAAATGAAACATGAGATTGCGAAGCATTCGTTTTATGTCTTCCAAAGAGGAGAAAGTATTATAGTTCTGAACTTGTTTATCTTTGAACATCAAGCACAACAAACTGGCCATTTGCTGGTGTAAGGCCAATGAATTCAAGAAATTAAGCCTTCTCTTCCTAAATCTGCGAGGGTCTGGAATCTATCTCACCTCATCATCAACCAATTTAGAGTTCAAATAATAAGGCCTATCCCTTGACTCGTTGCTCTCCATAATAAAATCTCTCCTATCTTCCAAAGGAATATAATAAAAGAAGGTAGCTACAGATTAGAAGGCAAAAGGTTCACCTCTTTTCATGCTAACATTTCCTCCTCCGCTTCTACTAGCCATCCTTCGTCTAGGAACCATTGAAACAATGACCAAGGAACACTAGAGACAGTATTAAAGGGAAACTCTGCCTTCAAAGTAGTGAAAATGATGAGTTACAACACCTTGACTACCAGAATTGAAAGCTATCCAATCATCCCCAAACACCATACAACAGGGCCAAATTCTAACAAATCAGTGGCCTACATCTCAGAGACATGACATGAATGCACTACTGTTAATTTTAGGTAGGTTCTATGCTAGAGAAATTTATTTAAATTTTCACAGTTAGCAATCACATCAACATTAAGATAAACTGTAGATAGAACATAAATATAAATCATGGAAAACATGCCAAGACAAGAGGACACAAGATGTGGTGCTAGCCAAGGACAAACCCCACAATGTGTGGGGAAACCCTTTGATCAAATCTTCTTTTATCTTCAAAGTTCAGTGGAGAAATAGAGAGAGATAAAGTACATTTACAACAGAAGTCAACCCTTTGACTTATGATATCTACAGAGATTAGTTGAAGACATATTGCTTCAACTGATTCTCTAAGGTGACTTCTTCACCTATCATAGTGCTGCACCTTGTCCATTTGCTGCGCCTTACTGTGTAGCACCATCATGTTGCATCATATAATGCTGCCCATACACCATGCTGTCCATGCATCATGTTGTCCATAATCTCATACATCGTCCATTCATCATGTAGCTCCTGGCTAATGTGCATCATCATCATTATGCTGCCCCTGCTTGTATGAATCATTGTCATCACGCTGCCCTGTGCATCATCATGCTGCAACACTATAACACTGTCATCAGCCTTAGCTACTTGCTATGGCTTGCAGCCTAGCAAAGCAGCTAGGCTATAGTTTCGAAATCCTCCATGCAGTCTCAAACTACACAGTCATGTTGTCATCTACAGTAATCCATTTTCATTTCAGACCTCTTTATAAGAGATTGTGACTTACTGATATCTATAGATCCATCGAGATTTGTTCTCACCAGATCTTGACTGTAGTTATGTAGACAGAGTATCAAGGTAACATGCCTGCGGTTGTGGTTCCCTACTGCCCACGAATATCTGCGTATTGTGCGTGTATATAAATTGGTTACGTGTATATACATATGTTGCCTGAGTGTGAAAGCTGAGCGTGTAAATATCTTCTCTATTGCTGTGTATATATATGTTGTCATCGTATATATATATCTCTGCGTTGTTTGCCTGCATATATAAATATATTGCAGCATTGTATCATAGCCTGCGTACAGCGTATCTATTCACTGTTTATGATGACTGCCCAACGTATCCATGACTGCAACGTATATACATGACTGCGCAGCGTATCCATGACTGCACAGCGTATACATGACTGCAGCTACACCTCAGGACTGCGGGATTATGACTGCGGTTGACAGTGTCCTTTTATTACTGCGTCCACCATTTATGTTACAGCGTGTAAGTTCCTTAAGAACAGCGTGTATATATATTGCGTTCCATAATATTGCGAAGCATTCGTTTTATATCTTCCAAAGAGGAGAAAGTATTATAGGTCTCAACTTGTTTATCTTTGAATATCAAGCACAACAAACTGGCCATTTGCTGTAAGGCCAATGAATTCAAGAAATTAAGCCTTCTCTTCCTAAATCTGCGAGGGTCTGGAAGCCATTTCACCTCATCATCAACCAATTTAGAGTTCAAATGATAAGGCCTATCCCCCGACTCGTTGCTCTCCAATAATAAAATCTCTCCTAACTTCCAAAGGAACATAATAGAAAAAGGTAGCTACAGAGTAGAAGGCAAAAGGTTGACCTCTTTTCATGCCAACATTTCCTCCTCCACTTCTACTAGCCATCCTTTATCTAGGAGCCATTAAAACAACGGCAAAGGAACACTAGAGACAGTATTGAAGGGAAACTCTGCCTTCAAAGTAGTGAAAAGGATGAGTTACAACACCTTGACTACCAGAATTGAAAGCTACCCAATCATCCCCCAAACACCATACAACAGGGCCAAATTCTAACAAATCAGTGGCCTACATCTCAGAGACATGTAGGCCAGAGACATGACATGAATGCACTACCAAACAAGGAATTCTGTAAAACAAGGAACTAGACATGACATGAATGCACTACCAAACAAGGAATTCCGTAAAACAAGGAACTAGGATAAAGGAGTTGGAACCGTACACAAGGACCTTGACACCATCAAGAAACACCAAACCGGGAAAATAATTCTCTAAGTAAAACAAAACAAACAATTGAGAATGCAGGGCAATAGATCCAAACCTGACAACTTTGTGAATGCAAATACCAGAGAAACAAATACAGGTTTCCAGGTATGTAGCGTTTGTGAAGATTGAAATCAACTAAACAAAGGAAAAACAACTTTCAAGAGAGCTGGCAATTGAGATAAAATGTCAAACTTGCCAATAACATAACACCTATCCAAAAATGGTGAAACAACCAATTTGAAAAAAATATACAGACAAATCAAAGTGGCCCAAGATGAAACCTAAAATATACCCGCTGATAGTATAAGCTTCCATTTCCCTCCTAAAGGAAACAACTCCAATGAAAGAGAACCAACGCGAGACATATAAGGGAGGACGCGAGACATATAAGGGAGGACGAGGAGTAGACCTTGCCTCCTCACACACATACCTCATACAACTGCAAATTCACCACAAAGGATTTAAAGAAGTATAACCACCCATAAACCTCAACGTCTACCTGCCACTTCGTTGTGCAGAATAGACACTTGGTGGGATGGCACACCATCCAAATCCTGTATCGTACCCCCATTTTAACTGTGACTTATAAGATTATAAATTCAAAATTGAAACTATAGTTCCCTACTAAAATTATGCTGGAATATAATGCTTACTTGATGTAATAAAGTCACAGTCATATAATTGATTGATAAAACAATAGTTAGATACATTTAAATATGGAATCTACATTATTACAATAACATAAACACTTAGAAATTAATATAAAAAGGGGATCAACTCCATTGTAATAAATGCATATATTTTAGGCTAGTTTTCTAAGTCTCTTTTTAATCATGTTTGCAAGCCTTATTGTATATTTACAAAAGTAACATCATGTCAGAATAGGAAATCCAAAGTTTAGTCAACTTAGAGTGAAAATATTTGGAGTCTACATTAGAAATTGAAGACATTAAAGGAGGTGTATTTGGATGTTTGAAAATCATGTAAATTTAGTCTGAAGTTTATATTAACAGGATATTTGTTTTCAGGCAATGTTAGTGTTGGAATTAAAATATATAAGTTTGAGAAAATCACCACAACAAAATCTTTTGATTCCACAATATTTAACAACAAAACGAAATTTAAACGGTGGTGCCATATTAAATACGAAGAGAGTTGTATCAAAGATGGACACTGCCCATCATAGAGAAGAAAACCAAGATTAAGCCTACCACCATTAGAGCCATCCACTCTTGTTAGGAAGAGAGCCATTGTTGTCGAAATGAACGAGAAAATGAAAGCTATGTTGTCGAAATGAACAAGAAAATGAAAGCTATTTCTGCTCTAGCTTGAGATACAAAGTAACCACCAGCCTTCGATTAAAGCTATCATTTTAAAGCCAATATCACATAGAATAATTTTCTGCTTATAATTCATGTTATGGTTTTTTGCCATTGGCTATTCTTAAAGAGCGAGAACGAGTCGATACACATGTTGCAACCATTAGATCAAATTGAAGAGGATATAGACATATATGCACAATTTAGACCTAAGAAACCCTAACAAAATCATATTGCAAATTTTAGTAGTGGTATGTCCAAGAGGAAAAGACAGGTTGCATATTGTAGCTGAAACAAATCCGAAAGTACTTTTATCCATATTAAATAAATTTTCCTATTAAAAACATACATGGCGTTTTAGGATTTATTAAATATTTTTTTAGTTTTCATGATAAACCTTATCAAGAAGTGCCATAGGAACAAAACAAAATACTTCTTCAAAATCTATGAAATAAATTTTGAGATAGATACATGAAATTGCTCAGAGGTTATACTTGAAAATATATGCAAGAAATTTCTAGACTTTTGAAAATGATGTATGTTCAAAGCCTAGGTAGATACTCAAATCAACATTTTTTTTCAAATGTTATGTGGAGAGATATAGAGTTTATTTAATTCAGAAGAAGAGGCAACCATATAGGTAACTTATTTTTTTTAGTTTCTCATTCCAGAAATCATTCTATGGTAGATATTTAATAAGTTACATTATTACAAGTGTTTATTTTCAACATATGTATGATTGACATAAATAAATCCTATATCTAGAACATTATACTAGATAACTAGGCAAACACAGTGTTTAGGTACCATGATGACTTGACAAATGAAGATATTTGTTTAGGTATCTTAATGACTTGATAAATGAAGATGTTTTCATAGGGATATTAGATGTTCAACCTTGCATCAACATTTTTCTTAATGTAGTAGAGAAGCTATTACCCATATACCAAATCAAAACAAAGTACAATAAAACCAAATGATGCTTTCATGCTTTAAGAGGCCCTCACTTAAAAAACAAGGGATCTAATATAGATACAACTCAACATGGATGGTTTCCCAGATAGTTTGGGTGTTTGTGAATCTTGAGGATTATATCCTTATTAGGGTCATGAGACAACTTGATCACTATGGATGTAGCTCAACATGGAGGTGGAATTTAGAACCATGGGGAGGGGAAATTGGGAACTTAGGAATTCAACTCGGGAGCAACAATTTTACAAGGGTTATGAGGTAGCTTGATGGAGCCCTATTCACTCTAGACATCATTTTCCAAAGAGAAGTATTTGAAGAATTAAATAGTCCATTTAATTGTACAATAAGCCTTGACAAGTGGTGTTGGAATATAAAACTTACTTGATGTAATAAAGTCATTTTTGATTCAAGTGACTAATAAAATAATAGCTAATAAAAATTTAAATAAGTTACATTGTAAGAAGCACATAATTACTTATTGATATAAAGGGGGATCAACCCCTTTGTATCAAAAGACTTCATTGTAATAAAAGTATATATTTTGCACGAGTTTGGTGAGTCTAATCACACCTATGAGTGCCTTGATACATAAAAACACCTAAAAAATGCTATACTCAATTTGTTAGCTTTTGGGGTTACTTTGAAAGCGCTTACACCAAGTTTCATTAGAGAAATTTTGAGGTCTAGAATAATAGTTAAAATAATAAAATAAAAGTTATATATTTTTAAATGGAAACAAAGTTTTTGTTTTTGTTTTGTTTCAATTATATTTTCGACTTATCTCGTTAAAGGTTTACTCAAATGTCAAGTGTAAGCATTTGTTGGATGCATAATTAAATTTTACATTCAATGAGTACCCACACTACAATATGGTGTGGCTTTATTCAAAAGTATGTAGAGTGGGTACTCATTGGATGCATAATTAAATTCAAGGAACACCATTTTTTTCTTAAATGTATTTTCAATTTTTTTGGGTGTGAGTATACTCAAAAGTATGCAAAGTGGGTATTTAGTGGATGTGGAATTAATTCCACATCTAATGGGTGTCTACACTTGAAATTTAAGTAAACTTATAAGAAGATAAACCAAAAATACGTTTAATTTTTTTTTTCTTTTTCCTCCAAAAATATTTACTCCTGTAGATGACATCATCATCTTGAATATTATTGATTATTTTAAAGTTGATTTTTGAAGTATATTTTTGTTTTTTTGGCTGATTTTTTACCTCAAAATTCTCCTAATTTGGAGGAGTTTTTATGTACAATGGTGTATGGATAGCCCTTGGTTGTATTGTGATAGACATACACATTGAATTTGTGTTTGTCAGTGGTTTCTAGATCTTGTCTTGAAGCTTGTGTGACATTCTTTCCAAAAGCATTATAGACATGGATCTTGGTGACTTCTTATTGTAGCGAACACCCAAATGTTGTTTGCTTGCTTAGGAGGATGACTTGCTTTGGAGTAGGAGCATTGGGCATCCTAAAAGAGGGAGTTGATTGAGAATTATATGGCATGGACACAATTGGTTGCTTACATATAGGCTTGCAATTGACTTGAGGATGCTTGGGTCGAGGAGTGATCATGTAGGTGGGGTAGATTCAGCACTGGGGTCTTGTTTGTTTGACATGTATGTGTTATAGCTTGACTTGTGTCATCTAGAGTTTGAGCATTTCACTCGTGGGCCTATCTTATGTAGAATTAAGTTGCTTGTAGTGGACTAGGTACAGTTTGTATGGTTGGCCTTCCTCACCTATCATATAAAGAGAGGGAGGAAAGTATTTTTATTCAATTCATTCATTACACACTTGTATTAGAGATGCGAGGAGTGAAACATACTAGTCTGTTTCTTTTGTACTCTTCTTCATTGTATTCTCTCTTTATCTTGGAGTATTAGGGTTTTTCGAGGAATTTCAAGAAAAAAATAGGTTAAGGTTTATTTCAAGAAATACCTGGGTTAGGGTTTCATCAGGAGGGGGGCAATGAAGATTATTGTTTGTGATAAACCCTAGGGAGCAAAGATAACATTTTATCTTGTAACTTCGGTCAAAGAAGAATAATGGGATTTTGTGGCATTTGGAAACCTTAATGCTACTTGCTATGCTTGTCCTGGAGGAGAAGATAATGGTTTTGATTTTTCCTTGGCACTTCAGAATCATGCCTATGTTTAAAACACGATCACAAACACACTAAAATGCCACAACACAAGCACTTTGCACAACAAAAAATGTACAACAGTGAATCAATGAAGTATACAATAAATTTTTGCAACCCAAAACTTGTTATATTACAAATTTAATACAACAAATGTAGGGATCCCATACCAGGGATCATGGCCCTTACAATTAGCTCTGATACAAAGAAAACTAGGGCTTGGTGTCATCAACACATGACAATCAAACTTCCCTTGAACAAGACACACTTGAAGTACTTGCTAAAGGAGATCTCACACCATCCCTTTTAGCCCATGTACCTTGAAAACTTGGTAGGTCATTTTCCACCTATCTTGCAGAAGGTACTATTTCCCCAACACCTCCACCACTGCTGCCCATAAGTACTTCGGCTACTCCAAAATTGCTTGTATATTCAACTCACCAAATTACCTCTATCAATCCTCCTACTGCTCCAAGCAGACTAAACATAGGATGCCCTCTAACAATCCTCTATCACTCCAAATGATTCTGCTCTTAGGGTCTTTAACGCGCTTCCCTCACACTAATGAATTTCCTCCTGAACTCATTGAACTTAGGGCATATCAAATCTTCCCTCTAAAAGTGGGATTGCACCTTCAAATCTCTTTGTACTTAGCGCTACAAGGTTTGCCACCTAATTAGTGATATTGCTCCACCAATATCACAATACTTGGGCACCCAACACGTTGTCCCAATCCTCCATGTAGGACATAATGCACACACACCACTTCCAACAATCTCCTCCAATGAATCTTCTGTTCACACTAAATGTTGGTCTCAACCCTCCTTACGTTTGGTCTACCCACAAAAAACCCTGCACAATACTCTGGGAATGCGACCCTATCATAGAACTAGACGTCTACTCCTTTAGGGTCTCGATACTCTTCTTTGCACACAAAAACTAGGGAAAAATAACCATACTTAGGGCTAAACTTAGGATGACTGTATATGCATAAAATAATCCCTAATATAGGGCATGAACCACATAAAGAATGACTTCAAAACTTTCCAGAACATACCTCCAACAAGGCCCGAAATTCACGGAGATAAGCATCCACTGACTTGAGCAATCTCTGCCACCATTTCATACTTGAACCAAACCACACATGCTCCAATTTCATCCCTCCTTTGGATTTATGGCTCACTGGGGTATTCAACCTTCTCTTGGGCATATATCTCTTGATAAATCCTTGCTTGGATGACTGCCAAACCAACCATCTTTCATCCCTTCTTATAGTGTTCATTGGTGGTGTCTTTTCTCACCAAGGGTCATGACAGATAACCAAGTCGACCTAAGCAAATATGCTTAAACACCAATTACTTAAGGAATAAAATTCATTTCATTTGACCTTTCCCTTTTTCATTGAATCCCTAGGTTCCCCTTAGCCCATCAAGGGTGGCCCTCATGCATCCAATGAATAAATAATCAATTTCTCCTCAGGTCTTTCACCCACGACATTGGGTACAAAGCCCAACACTTGGTACATTTCCCACAAAACCACATTTATGTGGATCAACTCCTCACAATCCCGGTACCCCAGGGGTTAAGAGTATCTCCCAAGCTACACATTTCAACAAATTGGACATCTGAAGGAGTCATCTTGTATACTTGTGGTATGTAAGTGTCGGTATCAAGGGCGACAATGTTGGCTTGTCGAGGATCTTTGGTGGAGTGATCATTTATGGTTAGGAGTGATTCTTATTAGCTAGGAATTAGTGGCTAAGGGTTTTTTTGTGGTTTCCTAGTTGAGATTTAGAGAGCTTGACTAGTAATAGCTTTGTGATAAAGATATGGTATGTACTTTTATTTCATCTTTTGTTATTTATGAAGCTTCTATGTATCCAAGTATTATGTATTTGCAGATTTAATTTTCATTGTATGGCATCTTCTTGATTAGTACATTCCAACGCTTATTCATGATGATTTGACATAACATATAGTTGAATTCGTTAAGTGATTTAACACATCTTGAAGATAAAAAATCATATTTTTTTTTGACAGCTTGTTGTAATAAGAGAGTTGAGATTTGCTATATGCCTAAGAAAGCATGTCCAAAACATTGTAGTGTTGTATTGAGGTCCACTTGTATGGATTTATTTTCTTGTGCTATCAAATGACATTGGGTTGATTGGAAGTGAAATTATTTTGATATAATTTAATATTTTATATCATCTCTAAGGTTGAAATTTTACAGGGATTAGATCTGGGAAACCTCAAAATAAAGGTGAATTTTTTGAATTTTCATTAACTTCCCTACACCAAGGTTTCTACACAACTTTGTTAATTATGCCCAATTTGAGATCATCTTGCTCATGATATTGAAAGGTTGGAATAATAAAATATATAAATATTACCATGTCACCATATCTCACATGTAGCCATTTTTGGGTCAACACTAATCAACAAGAAATTGTAGTTGGATAACTACCACCCTAGTTGCAATGCAAAATATCTAGACAACTTAAAGTATTATCAAATATATTTTGAATATCGAACTAAGGTATAGCCATTTGGATATACAAATTGAAAATATTGTATTAGTTTCTTAGTTCCTTGGCTCTTGTTTTTAGGGAAATTTGAACAAGTGCAGTAACAAATGCAAACACAACATAGGTGCATCTCCTTCATAGATTGCGACCTTTTAGATCCTCCTTTAGATAATGGAGGCTTTGCTTGAATATTTTTTTTTAGGGACTATTGTTTAAGAAGTATTTTTTAAGGAATGAGGCTCACACATGGAAGGTTCATGCATTGTGGGCAGCGTAAACCATCCACCACCTCTTTTGGGGATGTATGACTATGCGTGCTTGTTGGGAGTGCATTTGGAACATTTGATACATATCTTTTAATAAGACTCATTGAAACATAATTTTGTTGGGTGATTGTGATTCTATTGGTCCATTTCATTTTAGAGGAGTTTGAGCTTATGCTAAAATTTTAACTTTGTCTGTCATGGAAATTATGCTAAGAGATTGTCTCTAATAAAAATATTCCCTCTCTTTACGGTTTTAAAGAGAGATTGTCACATTAATTAAAGTTGCAGTTTAAGGTGAAAAACACTCTCTCGTAGCGTGATGTGCTTGGATGCTCTTTTGAGGCACACTTTGATTTGGAAAGCCTTTCTTTTGTCTTTCAAATAATCATGCCTACATGTACTGATTTTTATATCTTTTTTTTTTTACTTAAGTAATTTTATTTTAAACAATAATACAAAAATTATGTTGCAATGTTATATAAGCATTTATCTTTGTTCGTGTTGAATTTGAGAAGGGAAAAAAGTTGGGTTATAGTAATAGGTAATATACTATTATAATAATTTAGATAGGTTGAAAGAGTTGAAGTTGTGATTAAGAAGTCAAGTTGTATTATTGTAATTGAGTCACTTTGATAATTAACATGATTTAAGATCATGGAAATCATTTGTAGAACCTTAAAATCATTGAGAAAGATTAATATTTAAGTGACTCGAGGCCATTTAAAAAAAGGGTTGTTTGACACTGGGTTTGTACAAAGCAAAAGATATTAGATTCAATACCTAAGTGCAATTTTCCCCCCTACAAATGGGTTAATGTTTGGATGACTATAAACTGTCATAAAAGTGATTCAAAATAACCAATTTCATGTATGTTTGTGTATTTCCTTTTTCCATCTCTTTTCATAATGCATTTATTAGTAAAACCCATTGGGAACTTCCCCTTGATGTGAGGATGGTACCATTGGTAAACGAAATTTTGTAGAGGCTCGAATTTTTGTCAATAATATGCTCATTAAGAGTTCAGCTTGTCACTTGTAGGATTGAACCAAGATAGGGAGGATAACACTCCCTTCGACTACCCAAGATAGACCTAATTGACAATGTCCATATGTTGCTGTATATGTAAATGCTACCATCATCAAAATCATGGAAAAAGGTCATTATTGTTGAGTTTTTTTAATGGTTCTTTATGGAAGATGATAATAGCACTTCACTTACTAATATACTTGCTTATGTTTCTTAATCTATGATTTTTATCTATGAGTTATTTTATGAAAATCATTGCAATAAAGGGGGACATATTGTATAGTAAAGTCTTCATCATACAAATGCAACTCTCCTAGGAAAATATAAAATAAAATAGACTATATTCATCTAATTAAAAAAAAACAAAAATAAAAGACCATAACGAATAAGGACCACATAGAAGTTTATGGTATACAAAATATACGATTAAAATACACTATATTCATCCAATTAAAAAATAAAAAAAAGGTACAAAGTAATGATGGATATGCTAAAGCTTATGATACACAAAGAGGGAAGAGAAGATAGAATTATTTAGAACATAAAAAAACGAGATTTATGATGAAAAATGCACATTACATGACATTTTTCACTCTTATGATTTGTACAATTAAAATATTTTCTTCTTGGAGATGATTAATTCATCTCAATAATGCTTTATCTATTTAAGCTTCCATATATTGCTTTATGTTGAAAGTCATTAATTTTTTGGTATTATAGCGTAATCTTGATAATAAATTTAAATAGATTCTAAAAATCTCACATATGCTCTCTTTGTTAGAGAGCATGAAACAAATTGATATATATCATATTCTCTTAGTGATCATGGTCCCCTATGTGAATTTGAATAAGCAATAATGCCATGCTTTTACATACATATGCATCGTTTTACGAAAAATTAAGCCACATAGGTGGTCACCACAACATAGAATAATGTGAGCTAATAGCCATTAAATCTATTGAAATCACCCCGTATTATTTGTGAAAAGTATACTACACATACATATGCCATTTAAATTATCTTCAATTAACCAATTGGCCATGCAGAAAAAATAAATGTCCCTAAAATGATTTCCATTAAGGTTAAAACATAGAGACCACAAAAATAAGAAAATTCATATATAACATTGTTAGGATTAGGGCCACATTGGGAGGAGGATCATCCTTATAATTTTTGAAAGTTTCATACACATTGTTTGTGGGCTTCATGCCCAAGTACGAGAACATCTCGGTCCATTACTTTTAGGTGGTTTCTTGTTCTTTGTAATTATGAACACTAAGAGATGATTTTATCATTTAATGGCTATGCTTTTGTTGCACATAAATTGTGGTTACAATTTCTTCTTCCTCATGTTGAAAATATTATCAATATTAAGAGGGGTGAATTAATATTGGACACTTTTAACAATTGTTTAAAATTTTAAAGACAACATGAAAATAATACTTATCAACAACACATTAATTTACACATGAAACTTATCTTAAATAATTTCAATGTTTACAAGTACCAACTTGAAGGAAGAGACAACCCCCTAATTTACCAACACCTACTAGAAGGAGGAACCAACCCCCTAATTTACAGACTTCAATATGAAGAAAGCTGCAACTCCCTTGCCTTGCTCCAACCTGCCATCCTTGCTTTAATAACGAGAAATAAGGACTTTGGTACCAGAGATATGGGCCCTCTCACATACACTATACAAGAGAAAAATATATAGCAGTACATGTCCAAGGTGCAGGCCTATAACAACCTTTTAGCCAGAACCAAAAAACTTCAAAAAATGTGCCCAAAACATTTTAAAATGCGCCAAAAAGAACTTCAAAAATTGTGCCAAAATCCCTTCCATAGATAGCCTCTCCAATTCAGCATCTTCTCACTTATGGTTCATGAGATATGAACCCCAAAAACCATTCTTTTCTTTGCTTATTTAAACATATGGGAATTTTCCTTGAGAGAATTGCTAAAATGCCTCTTCGAGGTCAAAATCATCACTATGGGGCTAACTTATCATTGGTTGTGGTCGACTTGTCAAAGGAAACATAAGTAATAAAATTCAAAAATTCATATCTCCTCAATTGTGAGGAGCTAGAGGGAATGTCATATACCATTGGAAAGGCCTCAAAATAAGATTTCCAACCATCTGTGTTATGCTTTCATTTGAGCTAGGTAAATGGAGTAAAAATGCATTCAAAGAAAGGGTATTAAATTCTCTTTTACTTGGACAGCCTTTGATATCAATAACAATTCTCTTTTTTTTGGACAACCTTTGACATCAATGAAAACTTTCTCCAACAATATTTCCTTTTTTCATTGATGACAACCAATATACTCTACTTGTGATCATGCTCCCCCTTTCTCCATGCTTCCTGGTCTTTCTCTCTTTGAAATTTCCTTACATTGTAGTAACTGGAGTTTATTCTTTTAACTGATTAGTAGTTTACTTGTTTTATGGAAAATAACTAATAAATCACACTACAGTGCACAATGAAAATACATCGTGGAAGTAAAATTAGGAAATGAGAAATAGATGCATGCACATAAAAATCGACACAATATTTTTGGACTAAACATTCTTAGAAAAACCCTGAAGGGAAAATCAGTGCAACATATGAGGGCTTATTTTATTATTATGCAATAAATTTGAGAGTACAATAATGTGGATGCTTAATTGACAATCCTCTGACAAATCTCTGGCCAGAATAATATAGATATCAAGGATCTCGCTTGCAAATCAATTCGGCCCCTTCTGACCTACTCGCACCCCTCTTTGGCTACTTGTATTGCTAGTTGGAATGTACATTGTTGGCTCTATGCAAATCGTACATCACTGGAATAGCCTCCAATTGGGCCGTCTAGACTCCTTCTACCTCTGGAAAAATTTCCCTCTAACTTCTTGACTTGTATCTGACCTTTGAAAACTGAAACATACCCTTTCCTGCAACTCACTCTGCTGGACCGGATAACTTGCACTTCCTAGACGACTCTCTTTATAGAATAATTTAGCCTCCCTTTTCATGCCTCTCTGGCACTAGAAAACTGTTGGGAAATTCTCTAGAATCCTCCTCCCAAATTATCTGTTACTCCCTCTCTCCGATGCTCTCCCCTTGGCTTGAACTACACCCTCACTGAAACTGTGAACTGGGTAGCTCGACCTGACAAGATAACTGATGTTCTCACAATGATGTTTCCCTCCATCCCTTCGATCAACTCTTATAATCTCTTGTTGAGACTTGGGTGACTAAGATTAAATCTCCATTAATGGCTACTGTCAATTAGACTTCATCAATAGGCATTAGAGAAAATTTGAGTTCTAAAATGGGGCTCCTAAGGAATATTATAAAATAATAGTGGAAATACTAAAAGATTACATTATCAAATTTTAGAGGGAGAAAAGAAAAATCTACTTTCTCAACTTATCGTCCTCTGGTTTACTCAAATTTCGAAAAGGAGCACTCATTAGATGCAAAATTTAATTCCTCATTCAAGGAGTACCCATGTTTCATACTTTCAATGGACCCCGCTACAAGAAAAATGAGAAATACATGAAAAATGTGATTGCAATCACATTTTTCATGTATTTTTCATTTTTCATGTATTTTTCATTTTTCATATATTTTTCATTTTGCATGTAGCAGGGACTATCGAAAGTATACAACGTGAGTACTTCTTGGATTAAGAATTAAATTTGCATCTAATGAGTGATCTCGCTTGAAATTTGAATAAAACTATAGGGAAATAAGTTGAAAATACGAGTTGAAACAATCATTATTATTATTGTTATTATTATTTTTTATTTCCTAATATTTTCACTTTTTGACTCCAAAAATGGTGAATCATCCCCCTATTAGACAAAAGTAACACTGAGAGGGGGCGGGTGGTTGCGGTGGGGTCCATCAGTATTACTGAAATATAAAAATTATTTATGCAAATAAAACTTATTCATAAATTTATTTTAGAAAGATATAACAAGATCATGCACATGAAAAATACAAACAATCATCGCATGTAGACACTTGGATTTTAGGTGGAAAAACCCCCCTTGAGAGGAAAAAACCACCGAACTGTTTTCTTTTTCTTCTTATTTATTATCTATTGTTTTAAAATATTCTTATTTACATTACATTAGCTAGCCACCACTAGCAATGGAGCACCCACCCCTTGACTAAAATGAGAAATGTTGGCCACAACCAACTTGGAGCACCCACTCCTACAATAAAAAATCAACATGAACTTAGCTTAAAGCCCCCACTCTAAGTACAAACAATTATGCCATAAGAAACTATGATTCAAAAATGAAAAGTGCAATTGCATAAACAAGAGTAACAACAAATGATCACACTCATGCAATCACAATTTCACACTCCAAATGAGAGAAAAATTCTCTCCATACACACTCTTCAAATTGATCTTCAATCTATGCTCACAAATCCGAAACACGGTTGAAGAATAATCTTTGAAGCAAACTGCAATTATGAAAACTCCGAACTCACAAGTTGTGCACTTACACTTCATGCAAAATCACTCACTCACACTGCTATAGAACCAACCAAATGAACAACCTTTCTCCACAAATTTGTAATATATGAGATCAATTTATTCTTTAGGTGATGGAGCTCACCCAAAACCCGTTCACATGTTTTATATTTAATTGAGCTGGAACTTTTGACCAAATTAAGCCACTCATTCCACTAGCCTTTTGATAATTTCAACTTTGATCACCTTCTAGGGACCCCATGACTTGTCTTGACCGCTTTATGGAAAATTTCGACAGACTTTACCAAAATCATTTTAATTCCAAATGGGCGTATGAAATCTGAAGATTATTTTCGTGCTTTTTTTCAGTCACATGGACAACATTGAGTAGGTCTGACCGGCCACTTGCACAACATAACCAACCAATGACTGGGAAGTTTTAGTCTCTCCCATAAGCTTTTATCCATGTGAGTGGAGCAAAGAATAAGGTAAAGCAAGAGTTATTGCCCTCAAACTTGCAAAAAAAATTCAAAGGGCTGAAATGACCTGTAAACCAACCTTCCAAAGCCAACTTGACATCGGGAAACTATCTGCATAACTTCAACAAGACTCCACACACACCATCAACTAGACCTCTAGAAATAATGTAGCTCAACTTTAGATGAGGCCTTATTACCTCATGAAACCTATCCTACAGACCTTATGAGACTATGACAACATTTTACACTAGAATGACAACCCTCAACAAGTATACAACATACTCAAGATGATACATAGAGACTCATGAGTACATAACTTCAACATGTGACATCAATGGCAACACAAACATGCCAACAAACTCCCCATTTGCCAAGGATGTCAACCTATAGCTTCTGAAAAGTAAATATGACATTTACATACAACAATTTGAAACTGAGCACATCCACAACTCTCTCTCTCCCCCTTTGACATCAATGGCAAGGGGCTTTACATGGAAAGAGAAAATACATAACAATGAGATACATAGCCAAAAATGAAGTACTCCCCCTGAAGAGGTGCAACAAATACTCTCCTTGAATATATTTCAGACCACAACATCTTGAAGAAGCAATGTACATGAAGTAAACCATCTTGAAATGAAGCAAGAAGTAAGAAAACCGTTCATAATGCCTTGAAAAGCATGCAAACGACTAATCACCACCCACTTTCTAATTTTTGTAGCTCAAAGTGCTCTTGGTGGCAACCATATGACAACAACTAATTACATGAAAAACTCATTAATGCCTTCGAAAAGGAACAACACCCATCTTCTCTCTAAGATATTCAAATTTCTCCCTTGGAAGTGGCTTGGTGAAGATATCTGCAGTTTGTTCATTTGAAGAAATATATTCCAACTTCACAACCTTTTTGACCACTTGCTTTCTTAGAAAATGATACTTGATTGGTATATGTTGGGTCTTGGAATGAAGAACCATATTTTTGGATATTCTTATTGCACTTGTGTTGTCTACCATGGTGGGAAGAGGCTCTTCATACACAACATGAATGTCTTGAAGAGTTTTCTTCATCCATAAAATGTGTGTGCAACAAGTGGCTCCTGCTATATACTTAGCTTCAACAGTGGAAAAAGAAATAGAACTTTGTTTCTTGCATGTCCAAGAGACCAAACAATCTCCCAAAAAGTGAGGCACTCCTGAAGTACTTGTCCTATAATCAATACTACATGCACAATCAACAACAATAAAAGTAATCAAAATGAAATGTTTACATTTGAGATACCATAATCCATAGTCAAGAGTGCTTTGAAGGTACTTGAAGATCCTCTTTACAACATTAAAATGTGTCTCCTTGGGATGAGCTCAAAATCTTGAGACCAATCCTATAGCTTGCTTAATATCAGGGCTAGAAGAAATTATATATAATAAGCTCCCAATCATGGAATGATAAATAAACTTATTTACTTCTTGTGATTCATCATCTTTATTAAATTTACAACTGATTACCATAGGATTTCACACTGGTTTGCAATCTTCCATGCCAAACCATTTTAATTTCTCTCTAAGATACTTTGATTGAGAAATATAAACACCTTTATCTTCTTGAATAACTTACAAACCAAGAAAGAAAGTAAGTTGACACAACATTGACATCTCAAATTATTTTTTCATTTCTTGTGTAAAATTTTGGCCCATCTTCTCCATATTGCTCCCAAAAATAATATCATCTACATACACAACAATTATTAGAAAATGATCACCTTCAAATTTAATATATAAATTGCTGTCTGTGCATCCCATTTTGAGGCCTTTCTATTGTAGATGTTTGTCAAGCTTTGCATACCATGCTCTTGGAGCTTGTTTCAAGCCATAAAGATCCTTTTTCAACCTGCATACTAAATTCTCATCATCACCCAATAAGAAACCTTCAGGCTCCTCTATATAAACTTCCTCTTCTAGATCACCATTCAAGAAAGCTGATTTTACATCCATTTGATAAACTTTAATTTTCTTGTAGCATGCTGTTAGTGTCGATATCTTCATCCATCCATTAGTGATCAAAATTCTCTTGTTGCATTGCATTTTAGGTGTCTCATTCAATCAGCTGCATTCCATTAGGATCATGGATCATCTGATGGCAGTGGCATATTATCAATTTTCCCTCATGGTCTTTACCTGCTGGCCTATTTTCACAAATTCAGGTCATTTACAGTCATTTTCTGTCTTCACATTTGTAAAATCCATTTTTAGGGTTTTTAGGTCTCATTAGGTCTAGGGTTTGTTATTAAAGTCTTGTAAAGGCTCAATAATGGTCAGCAGGCACATGAGGAGGTCAAATAAGTTCTCAGCATCAAAAATTTCAATAATCACATGTTCAGTGATTAATTTTTCCTCAAAACCCTGTTTTGATGAGAAACAGAGTTTTTTCTTCTATGTATATAATTTTCATGTAATTTTATTCTTTCTATAAGTAATAAGTCCGGAAATGTAGCCCTGGTCACCTTGCCAAGCTCCTGCACTTCAGCTCCTACAAAAGAGACAAGAAATTCAAAGCATTAGTCCATCAAAAGTCAAAAAGCAAGTCAAACTACCAAAACAGAGTTTTAAAAGCCAAAGTGAAAAGTAAACATTAGAAAGTGGGTTTTTTCTTTTGTAAATGAAAAATCAAAGCTAGTTGTATATAAAGTGTTTCTCATGTTGAAGGCTTCATTTCTTATGTTAAAGAGAAAAGAACAAGTCAAAATCGCAATTTTTAGATGAAGGAAGGCGATTTGTAGAAAAAACTGCAAAGCTTATTGGGTGCGGCGCAGCGCACAGAGCGCAGAAATTGCATTGAAAACCTAACGGGTGCGACACACCTGAGCAGTGTGGCGCACCTGTGTCTGGGTGCGGCGCACCTGCCTTCCAAGCCTGAATTTTATCAAATCGACTTTGCAAAGCTCCCAAACCTTGCAAAATTCGTTCTTTCAAGTCAGTGGAAGCTCTCATATTTCCATTGCGAAGGTTTTGATCATCTTTCATGGTGTTTCAATAGGTGAAAGATAAAACCCTAGTTTGTTGCATATTCCATTGAAAAAGTTGTCTAGGGTTTTAAATAATTGTCATTATTGTTGTTTGCTCCCTCCAATCATTTTCACATTCCTCCACTACACTCGCCTCATTTCATATCCCTTACCCTTCCTTCATTCGCATTCATCCTACCCCCCCCATATCCAAAACCCTAATACCTAACAAATTCCCACTATTCCCAAACCCTAATTAGCATTCCCAAAATTCTGCCACTCCCAAAAACCCTACAACCAAAATCACAGCCCCTCATTCACAGTCCCACTCATCAATCCCTTTCATTAAACAACAAGCAACTATTCTTCATTTAAATCTCTTCATACTCACCATTGAAACACCATACAGTGGCAAACATGGAAACAGATTCACCTTATGAAAGGGATGAGGAAACAGTGAGTGATTCCTCCCAAGAAATTCATGCACCAAGAAAACCTCACATGGGAGGAAAACACATTCGGGAGGAGTCCACTACACTTATAGAGCTAATGGCTTGTCCTTTTGATGTAGCATGTTTCAAACATAAATCTTGCTACCAGTTTTGTGAGATGGTGGAAAGAGTGAAATATCACCATGAGCTTGCTAGACTTTTTGTCCTTCATCTTCATAATGGCCAGGTCAATTTGGTAGGTGTTACATTCACTTTGACACCTGAAACTATAGCTGAAGCAACAGGTATTCCAAATGTGGGACAATAGTGGAATAAAGGAAATCTTGTGGACAAAGAGCATTATGAGCCTTATATTAAGGCTAGCTATCAGAATTAAATCAGTAGGTCTTCCCTTTCAGATACCTACAGGACACATATGCTCCATTCATGAAGCTCATAATCAAATACTTCAGCTGTGAAGGCAAATTTTCTCCCTTATACACCTATCATGTTAGATTATTGATGCATTTCACTAGACTGAGGATGATGAACCTCCCCTATTTCATGTGCCGGAATATTGAGAAAATGACCACATTGGTGCAAAGGAAACCTCCTAATCAATAATACAACAATATTTATCACTTTACATTGATCAAGATTGTGGTTTTGCATCAGCTGAGCTTGCTGAATGTTTCATGGGATGATTTCATTTCACATGAGGTTTTCACATGTCCTCAAGTGACCCCATCAGTTTTTTATGAGGTAGGAGGGCCTTCACATCAGCAAGAATTTCATGAGACTCAAACAACCAGTGTGTCAATATATGTCACTTATGAAAAGGGGACAAGGAGGTTATTGGTAGCTACAAAACGAGTACTATCGCCACTTGAGGTGGAAGGGGTCCCGTTTCCTTCATCAGATTATAAGAAAATGCTATCTTCACCCGGGGTGAAAGGGGCTTTGCCTTCTTCTTCAACAGAGTAGGTACATGATAAAGGGAAACAACCATTGCATGAGGTAGGGCCTTCTGAAGGTCAAGAGAGAGATTTAATTCTCATTCAGGATGAGGACACTAATTTGGGCTTCCAAAACTCAAAACTCAAAGAGATCATCGAAGAACAAGAAGCTGACATTCATGACTTATCTCTTAACCTGGAAAGAGCTAAGTGGATCATCATTACCTTGAGCAAAGGAACAAGCAGCTGGAGGATCAAAAAACTATCATGGAGTTGCAAACTACAAGGGAAAACCAACAAGCAGCAAAGAGAAGGAAAGTCAAATTGACACCGCTTGAGCAAGAGATTTATGCTGATCGGGAATCTTGGCTAGAGAGGAAAAATATGCATTTGGAGAAGCTGCTTGAGAAAGTAAATAAGGAGAAAAGATATTGAGGCACATGGCTTTTCATTATTTGGCTAGAAACAAGATTTGCAAAGCGAGAATAAGGAGCTTAAAAGCCAAGTTGAGGAAAACTTTGAGGAGGAAGAAATACCAAGATAGACTCAAAATATTGGCTGAAGCTTCCTTGGCCCAACATATTACTTAATGTAGGTCACTCAGTCCAAATTTAAGGAAATTTGGCACGCTTTTTGACAATTTTGAAATTTTGAAGGAAAAAACAGGTTTTTCTGCATAGTGCATAGCGCCGCCCGACGCTCGCTTTTGCTAGGGACCTCCTCTAGAGGAAAACTATACATTTTTGGATTCCTTGTGAAAAATTATGAATACCCAGAAATTAATAGAGTGTTTTGTCAAGTTTTGGGCCTCCGAAAGGGTCAAAAACACTTCAAAAATGCCCTCTTTGCCCCTTTTTGGCCACATAGGAAGTGGTGTTGGGAGAACTCACTTTTGGAGGGGCAAATGGACACCAAATTTAGAAATTTAACTTGTTTTGGAAAGTAGACAGACCTTTTCAACAAGTCCACTTGGAGAAAATTTTGTGCACAGGAAGGCTTCCAAAATCGGCTGAAAAAAAGTGCTACGCACAGGGAAAGTGGCACGACGCACAGGATGGAAAATTGCTATTTTTGCCAAAAAAACTTTGTTTTTCGCCTAGTTTTTTCCCAGTTTGACTTTTTCTCTCTCATGGTCAAAATCATGATGTAAATTGATGTAACCTGATGGAATTTGATGTAAAAATGGTAAAAATTCACTCATGGAGGTAGATACATCATGTATAGGTGGTTTTGAAACTGAATGAATTAATTTCCTAGGTTTTAGAGGCAAGCCGTTCCACTGTCTATTTTTTAATTCTTAGTTTAGATCTTGTTGAAACAAATCCTAAACTCATGAATTTGACCCCTAAAGGCTAGCATGGGTTGTTTTTTGCCTATATCTAGTACTTTTTCAGTCATTTGTCAAAGTTGGACTCTTGTGAATGCTTTGAGCATTATTGTACATTCATCTCTGCGGTTTGGCAAAGGAATAGACCAAGGTTTGCAGCATTTTGTGGGATTCTTGTGGAAAGTTGATTTGGTATTGTTTTTTCTTCTGTAATTCAAGTTTACATGTGTTTATGTTTGCCATTAGCTCTCTCTTTTTAGCTGAACTAAATGAATCAAGGATAAAGGTAGAAATCATTGATGTTGCATTGCTCTACCTAGGGTTTATTTAGTTTTTCATGTTTTCAACTGTTTGAAGAGGATTCCTAAGACTCTCATGCCCTCTCCAACTCCTCATCATTCTTAAGACTCTCCATCTCACTCAATTTAAAGTACTAAAGCATTTTCCTACCTCGCCCCATAGAAACCTCTGCAAGACTGAGTCCATTCCCCAGACCCAAATCTGCCTTTCACATTTGAGCCAGCAAACCAACATAAAACTCAATGAAACTCCTCTCAGCATATGCCTAGCCTAAAATTAGTCTTTACATCAGTCATCTCAAGCCTCGTTTGTTATATTTTCCTGAGATTGACAAGGAGAGAGCCCTCTCCCGACCTGGTAGGGCTAGCTACCAGGTTAAGCATGGTTTGATGTTACCCTAGACCTGCATTTCTCATCCTGAGGTAGATTTAGGACTTGACATAGTGGCGATCATACTGGGGATGAAAAAATTATTTCTTTATTAGTGTTCTTTGCTTTATAAACTACAAACGGAGCCTAAGTTATGCCAGGAAGCCTTTGAACTGCACATAGCTTTGCGTGTACATAAGTAGATAAAAGCTGCTTCAGTCAATCTCCGGTCTAGTCTTATAAGCTGAACATCTGACTTGCAAATTTCCCCAGTACATCAAATAATTCTAGACTTTTGGATGATGAGTTTAAAATTTAGTAGGTTGATAAGATTGTAATGTCAATTTGATTTTTGGGCATAATTCAACACATTGGCTTCCAGACGATACACCAGAGAAAATATTGATCCTGATCCTCCTCCTGTGTACGAAAACCCAAATCTCATTCCAAGGATTCTCTGCCAAGAAAGTTCTGTGATCCCTGTGTTTAGATCTCGTTCATGCCCAGTTGTTTTTGCATATCTTGAAGATCTTCCATTTGATGAAAATTTTGAGCTATCTTTGTTCGAGACTAAGTCTGAAAGTGCAGTTGATGCTACTGCTCTAAATCCCGAGTTTGTCAAGGATCTTGAAACTGAAAGAGCCAATCTATCAATTGATGCTTATATTATGAATGTTCAAACTTCAATTGTGGCTACCAATATTCCCGAGTTCTTAGAATCTACATCTGCTACTCTTGGTTCATCTACTGTTGTATCTAATTCAAAAATTCTTACTGAAACTCCTTTTATTCCCACCATTCTCGTGCAACCCGCCATCTCTGATAAGAAATTTGCAGTGCTTTCACCTCCATCCACTCCTTCCAAACCTCATGTTAGCATTATGATATAAGTGTTGTCCTTGATGGAAACTTACTAAGATGACAGATCATAGGTCAGGCTCACAGAATGAAGGAAAAGAGATATACGCAGGTTACCCTTGATAAAGCCGCGTATACACGCGGGTTAGTCGACCAAAAGGTGCGTATATGTATACACGCACTCTCATGCAAGGAAAGGCGCGTACATTTGATTTTGGTCCTTGGTATTTGGACCATGGTATTCTGATCCATGGTATTGGTCCAAGGTATCTTGTTCGATGTGTTGATCCCAGGTATTTGGTCCAAGGTATTGGTTCTAAGTGGTTTTCGACCATGGTATTGAGTAAAGGCCTAAGACTATAAAAGGAGGAAAAGATCATTACGCAAAGGTACGAAGTAAGTCTTGAATATCTGATGAAGTATGAGATCTAGTATGCAGGTTATGGGTTCATGATGCCTTGCTTGATCTGAGCTAAGGAGGAATCTTAGCGGTTGATGGAGAACAAGATCTAAGGATAGATCAGGATCTAATGGCTTGGAATGAATCATCTCTATATGGTTTGATCATGTTTATTCTAGATCTTTATATTGACGCATGTAATGTTCTGTAAATATTATGATCTGCGTATAACTCAAGTTTGGAATAGCTGCAAATCATGAATGAATATTTACAGATGTATATGCTGGTTGACTATGATAAAAGTGTGTACATATGCAGGTTAGACACATCTAAGTAGCGTATGCCATATGAGCTATGATGTTTGAAGTTACAGGTGGTTCTGGTTGTTGATGAGTTTTGATGACTGTTTACTGGTGTTAGTATTCTGTTTATTCAAATTGGTTGATTATGTTTTGCTTCAGTGTTGATGGAGGAGATCTATAATGGATCAAGATCATAATGACTTATCTTTATGTGATTTGATGGACTAGATCTGGTTGCTAACATATGTATTATCCTTGTATATGTAATGATCTAGGTATGTCTGAAGTCAGGAAGTGTAGTGAAGTTATAAGTAAGTAATTAATGACATATACATTGGTTCGCTTTGGTGAAGTTGTGTATACACGCTGGTTCGACTCTTCCAAGTAGCGTATGCACTCTAATCCATGTTTTTTGATGATATAGTTAGACTTGAACATTGTTATAGAGTTCCGTGTTCTGCTCTGTGTTCTGGTGACTGGAGTTTATTGACAGGGTTTCAGTGATTTAGTATTGGGTGATTCAGAGATTGATGATGCTAGTGTTGATTGATTGTGTGCTTCAATGATATTGATGGGTCTAGTATGAAAATTGGATGAAACGTGGCCTTCAGATTATGGTATTGTGATTCAGGAGTATCCAGTCTGAAAATTTATGAAACGTGGTACTTGGAGGAAGAAATAGAAGGTTGTAGCCTTCTATAGGTCAGCACCTATGTACTAGTACATCAGCTAGTACAAGAACTAAGGGAGTTGTATCTCCCTTCTAGTAGTAGCTGGAAAACGAGTGAAGGTTGGAGCATTCAATAGGCCGGCGCCTACGTCCTAGTAAAAGGATTGGATAGTACAAGAGCTAAGGGGGTTGTAGCTCCCTTCCAAGAGAAGCTGGAGAACGATAGGATGTTGTAACCTTCTACAGGTAGAAGCTTGCGTACTGGTATAAGGTTGCACTAGTACATAAATATTGTAAAAAGAAGTTTCTTATTAAAAAGGGATAGAGACGAATTGCAGCAGGTGGTTTTCACCCACATTGGGTTTCCACCTTACATCATGATAGTCATGTGTGCTTCTTGTGTGTGATGATCTGTTCTGTTTTACTACACCTGTTTACTGTTCATATGGTTAATAAAGTTCTGATGCACTAACTAGAGATCAACATTTAATGGATTAAATGAATCATAAGTTTATTGGATATACTATAGTTGCATTAGACACAGTTGCGTGTACACGCAGGTTCCATTAACTAAAGCAGCGTATATGAATATGAGTATGGAAATGAAAAAGTGTTTGATTTGATAATACTGATTCACCCACCCCTCTCAGTATTATTTCCAACAATTGGTATCAGAGAAGGTCCTTTGGTAGAAGCTTGATCGCTTGAAGGATATCCGTAGAACAATGGGAAAGAAGCTTAAGAAGAAAGCACCTCAAAAGAAGATGACATCTCAAAGGAACTATGACAGTGGGAGAATCGATTGGGGAATATGTGGAAGAAACAATTCAGATTCAGAATCACTTCAGAATGAGGATGTACAAGTAAAAGAACTATCAGGTATCAATTTGTTATCCTCTAGTGATACATTTCTCCATCCATTTGAAGATGATGAAAGTGATAGAGAAACAACTGAATTTTCTCTTATGGGTGAGAAAGAAAGATATCAAATAGAGGCAGAATTTAAAAGGCTTACAGACAAAATTAGAGACC
Source organism: Pinus taeda (assembly GCA_000404065.3). Taxonomy (NCBI): domain Eukaryota; kingdom Viridiplantae; phylum Streptophyta; class Pinopsida; order Pinales; family Pinaceae; genus Pinus; species Pinus taeda. Next base: position 173,135 of record APFE030752737.1, read on the forward strand.
AACGAGTTCTATTGCACAAAAGTGAATGTGTCTCCAAAGAAGAAGTTACCAATCTAAAAGCTCAACTAGAGGAAGGAAACAAAGTAAGGAATCTATTCAAGGAAAAGGAAGATCAATGTAAAAAGTTGCAGGATGAAGTAACATCATTAAGAAATGAAGTAAATGAAAGGAGCACAACAATAAAAAAACTCAGAGAAAGATCCAGTTACTATGAAAGGCTTGAAGCTATGACCCTATCGCTAAAAGAAGATCTTGAAGAATCAAATAAGTAGAATAAATAACTACTACAAGATCTTGAAAAACAAGAAAACGAAGTTCTTGAATTAAGATATCAGTTGGAAGAAGGAAGAAAAGTTGAAGAAAACATGAAGAAGCAGTATCGTGAAAAGGAGGAGCAACATCATGTTGAGGTAAATATTCTAAAAGATAACTTAGAAGAAAAGGATAAGCTCTTACGATTTCAAGATAGTTCTAAGATCTTGGATGATATTCTTAGTAGTCAAAGGTCTCTCTGCTATCAAAACTAGTCTTGGTTTTCATGAATCTGTTGAAGGTGAATCTAGTTCACAAAATAAGACAAGGAACTCTAATTCACAATCTGAAATACTCAACAAGGAAATGAGAGGTCAATCCCATCAACAACCAAGGAAAGAAATTCTTCAAAGAAAATATTTTACTCCTCCGATGAATAATGTTGAATGTTATGTATGTCATAATCTTGGACATGTTGCAACCAGATGCAGAAGTAGAATGGTTCAAGACCATCACACAGAAAGATCATCACGTTCCAGGTACTTTAAGGGATATTATTTTTCTTGCAATATGTTTGTTCACAAAGTTGTTGATTTCTATAGAAGGAATATGAAAAATGTAAGATGTTATGCATGTAACAAGCTGGGACATATAGCAAAGGAATGCAGGAACAAATACGGGCACCATACCAAAAGGAGAAAACATCATCACTCTTGAAGATATGGAAGAAGAAGGAAGCAAAGTTTGAAAGATGTGGCACAACACAATGTACAAACATAACAGACTCAGAGGAAGCTGAAAGTGTAAACCTTCAGTGTTCTGGATCTCATAGCAAGTTTCATAAAGAGAAGTTGCGTATATACGTGAGTTAGACTCTGCACAGTCGCATATATGTCAGTTTGAGAAAAGCAGTGGGACAGGCTCAGGAAAAGGGTCTGATATGATTCAATTCATTATTTGCTCTGTTTGATAATGGTTACAATCTGTTGTTAATGTGTGGAAATGTCTTGATACTTGTAAGATGTTTAGAAGTGTTTTGATCCTAATGATGCCTTGATACTTCTTGCTGATATATGCATGATCATATCTGACAGTAACCAAAATGGCATAGGTTCAGGGGGAGCATATGCTTTTAATAATGCATTGTTGGCATTATGGTTAGTAGTCCTTGGTGATGATGCTTATATGGCTAAATGATACATCTTTCTATGATATGGTTATGGTTTGTCCATGATAAAATCTCATATGATTCTTGGGGTTACATAGTTGGTGTTCAAATCAGATTTGTGGCTGATTCTCTGATGATGCATATATGGTGCTTACATGGTGATCTTCATAAGGATAAGGAGAAGTACAAAGCTTGAATACACAATTTCATTACTTGATGATGAGTCACTCATATGCTGTTGTCGACATATAATACAGTTATGATGCAAGATTCCTATATTTCTTGGTGCTCACATGGATGAGGATTGCTGCTGTTGATGATATCAAGAAGTCTTGACAAAATATCTTGAGCTCAAGATACATAGTGCTATATACAATATGCTGGATACATGGATGATTACTCAAAGTGGCATTGTTGGAGACATGATGATGATGAGTTCTTACCTATATGATGATAGGTTGATACTTACATATGTTGATTGATGCAGATGTTCCCAAGTGATGATACTTGGATGATATATAAGATCATGTAGATCTTGAGGTTGATGAGATGGCTATGGTGTTTTTCACATATGATATAAAGTGAATGATTCTGTATGTCATATGTAGAACTCTGTTCAAAAGGATGAGTTGATATCTATATGCAGACATACCTTGTTATAGGTTGATGACTTATACACTAATGGACATATACAAGTTGCTGGTCTAGATGCTGTTGACAAATGCTTATGGAGCAGATCATACATTATGTATGATAGTTTCTGATGACTATCATGGTCTTATTTAGATGTTTGGTCTTTGTTATAAATGTCATGTAAAGGTCATATCAAGACTCATGATGTAATAGTTTGTCTCTATCTATTGTAGTCATTTGATGAATCCCTTTTGGTCATATGATGTAATTTGTACCCCCACTATGCATGGGAAGGATGATGTAATATTT
>APFE030752737.1:177995-221472 GCA_000404065.3 Pinus taeda
CTGGTATAAGGCTGCACCAGTACATAAATATTGTAAAAATAATTTTCTTGTTAAAAAAGGGATAGAGACGAATTGTAGCAGGTGGTTTTCACCCACAATGGGTTTCCACCTTACATCATGGTGTTCATGTGTGCTTCTTGTGTGTAATGATTTGTTCTGTTTTACTGCACCTGTTTACTGTTCATATGGTTAATAAAGTTCTGATGCACTAACTAAAGATCAACATTTAATGGATTAACTGAATCATAAGTTTACTGGATATACACTAGTTGCATTAGACACAGTTGCATGTACACGTAGGTTCCATTAACTAAAGTAGCATATATGAATATGAGTATGGAAATGAAAAAGTGTTTGATTTGATAATACTGATTCACCCCTCCTCTCAGTATTATTTCCAACACCTCAAACATCAAGAATTTCTTCACCCCCTTCAACACCTCATACACTGGTTGTTCCAACTCCTCCTACATCCCCAAGGACAGTTGTAAATCCACCTCGGGAAATGGCTGCCAGATATGCACCTCTTGTTTTGCCACAGAACTTGGATAACATGCCCACTGATTATCAAAGCAAGATCCCATTGTTTGATGCTTCTCAAGGTGTCACAGCACAACAACATGTTGATTGGATGAGTGATTTCTTTGATCTCCACGAGATAGATGCAGAGAATGTAATAATGAGATTATTTGTGCAAACTTTTGGAGGCGAAGTCCGAAAATGGTTCAGAGCATTGCCGGCTGGAACAATCAATTCATTGGAAGCACTTCAAAGACAATTTTTGGATCACTGGGAGGTAAAGAAAAATCCACTTCAAATACTTTTCGAGTATGAGAACATAAAGCAAAATGTTGGTGAAAGTGTCCAAGATTACTGTGTTAGATTCAATACTGTTTATAATGCCATTCCAGCTGACATCAAGCCACCTATGGGGCTGGCTTTGATCAAATTTCCCGACGGTTTTGATCCCAATATGGCATATCAGTTGAAAGAAAGAGACCCGGCTACATTGGAGGACATGCATAAAATTGCAGTAAGTGTCAAAGCAAATTTGTTAGCTAAGAGAGCTAGAATAAAGAACGAGAAGAAGGTGACTATAAAGGAAGAAGCTTCTACTTCAGATCATTTACTCCGTAAGATTGAGAAGATGTTTGATAGATTCACCATTGCAGATAAGCCCGAGACACAGGTTAGAAATTCAAATTTCCGTGGTCAGCAACAACCACAATTTAGAATTAAGCAATGGGAGCAAAGAGCTCAAGATCCATTAGCTCAACAGTGAGTCAAAACACCATTACAATAGAGCTATGTTCATGGCACTGAATCAGAAGATGATGAGGCCCCAATTGGAGAAGAGAATCACTTTTTTTACACCAGATGATTTGCCAATTTATATCACCAAAGATGAAGAGTATTCAGAAAGTCTAGCTGTCCAAAAGGATGAAGATTTTATATTGGCAAATGAAACAGTCCTAGAAGAGGAATCAGATGAATATAAGAGAGGATACATGAATGCATTGACAGCGCAACAAAGGAAATACTCACTTAGGAGTAGGGATGTTCCTATTAATCCAATTCAGAAAAGGAAGGAAGCAACACCACCAAAGAATGACTCTCCAAATGTGCAGAAAAAGGGAAAGTGTAATGAAACCAGCTCAAGAAAAAGATAGAAAAGATAGATCAATGCCTTAGAATTCAGCCTTTTCGAGCGGGAAACCTCCTTTACATTACATAAATGAACAATTATTGAATGATTCAAATGACAAAACCTCCTTTCTATATATAGGAGTCTAAGGAGTCACAATATAACCCAGCTGACCTAACAATAATAATATAAAGCCACAAAAATAACAATAGAGGGATTCTATGGGGCACAGTAATAACAATATGGGGGCAATAGGGGCACAACAATATTAATAAGGGGTATAACTAAAATAATAATGGGGTAATCACTAGTATTATAGGGACCCAACAATGTGACATTGTGGTCAAGGTGGCCACGTAGATTTTGGCAGGAAAGGTTATGAGAAAGTGTCGCATAGATGAAGTGTCGGCACCAATCGTCACACTAGTAGCTCAATGCACCGAAGGATTCAAATTTAATTTGTCACGTTATCTCTACAGTGAGTTCCTTTCGAACTATCGCGAGGCATAGAAGCACAACAAGACCTTCCATAATGCATGGCACTTGTTGTTTATTGTGCTGGTAGCCTGGGAGTTGCTGGAAGACAGGCCATTCCCCTCAGTCACGCTAGACCTTCCAGAGGCAGTGAATTATGCTTCGTTGTGGGTGAACAAGGATGCTAAGTGCATCAAGGATAGCAATATTTTCTGGATCTTGATGGAAACATCCCCATGGCTATCAATCGAAAACCGCGATTGTCACCTACTGTGTTTGCCAAACTACAGGAGTACATGGAGTTTAAGGTAGACTTTCACCGCATATCATTCAGGGCATGGAAGGACCCTGAGTAGACATGGTATGACTTGCCTTACTTGGCAACAGATAATGATTGATGTTGTACTTGATTGCTGGCTGGCAGAGTGGCGCACTGCCTCAGGCTTGGCGGTGTAGTCGAGCAAGTCCATCGTGCAACACAAAAAGGAGGAGGCCAAACTCAAAATGGTGCAAATGGCTTAGGAAAGGAAGAAGGAGGCCACTGACAAGGCCCAAGAAGAGTGTGATGCTACCCAGAAGGTGGAAAAGCAGACAAGCGAAATAGAGCATGGCTCTAACAAAGGTGTGAGGTCACCTTCACTTGAAACAAAGGAAGAAATAGATGAGCAAACAGAGCAGCATGGAGCGGAACCATAGATGACATTGGACTACATCAAGGATCCAAGGAAACACAAAAAAGTGTGGTTGAGGAAGAAACCCAAGGCCAGTAAGGCATCGCTGGACCCAATCACCCACACAGAGGGATATTTGCATGACATTGGAGACAGTGTGGGATGTCACCACGGAGGCACTACAGCAGTTTGAGCAGTAGCATCAGCTACTATTGGGGGCCATCCAGATGGGTCTGCAGGTGCTGCAGACCCGCATATCACAAGCTAGCACGGTGTCAACTAGCCTCGCTATTGGTACTTCAGAAGTTTTTGAGATGCTACATGAGAAGGTCTCTCGAGCGATAATGTTGCCGAATGGAGCACTTGAGCACAAAAAATGAAGCTAATGGGCCCACTGTCAGTGCCCTCAAGGGAGTGGGGTTGAACTTGGTAGCACTCCCTAGTGAGGTGCTCCACCTACTACAAGATGGAGTGATGGTAGAGCTGAGGGCCCACGAAAACCACACTTTGCAGGTGATCAGTGAGTATAAGATTAATAGTGAACAAATGGCCCTCCAGCGAGACTCTTCCATCGCCACTGTGACCCAGGTAATTGACTGAAACAAATGCATAGTTCAGGTCATGGAGGAGGCATGCTGAATGATCCTAGAGTTGGCCATTCCTGAAGGAGAACTGGTCGAGGTGCACATTCACAAGCTTGCTATAGGGGTGTGTGACACTCGTACAAAGTTGGATAAGGTTCAACTAGAGTTGAGTCTACAGATTTCAGATTTAGAGTTGAAGGCCCAGCCTTCAACTCTGCCAGACGTAAAGGAGCAATGTGCAACCACTACCACAGAGGCGATAACAGGGGTAGTCAGTGTAGTAGCAGACTGCACACAGTTGTTTGAACAGTCATTTGAGGTCCTGAAGAGTCTGCAGGAGGAACCTAATGTACAGGGGTTGGAGACAGAGGCGCGAGAACTACAGCAGTGCTACGACAAAGTAAAAGGTATGGCGCGCACCATCGTTGTCACACGGAGATTAGCGAAGCTGCAGGAGGCCAAAGCACTGAAAGAACAGGTAGATGTAACATAGAACAAAGAGGCGATGCTGAAGGAGTGCTTGAAGCCCTAGTTGGATGAGGTTTACTCAATCACGACCTCCATTCAAGGCAAGCTTGCTAATCTGCAAGCGATTCACCAGAAGCTTAACAGTTCAGGACCAGAGATAGAGTAGTTGGTTGAAGAAGTGAAGCAGGTGATCGCAGAATGCACCACTGAGGTTACTGTCATACAGGTCAAACTGGGAGGTCTTCATGCCAAGATACCTGCACCCACAAAGTGACTTGAGGGTGAGTCACCATGTTTGTGTTCGGGGCCTGTTGGGAATGGGTTCCTCTAAGGACAATTTTGGGGCTAAAAGCCCATGTTTTGGGACAAATTTTGTAACAAATTTGTAAAGTCTTCGCATTTTGTGGTCACGGAGCGTGAAGGTGTCAAGAGTCATAAAGGGTTGTCCACCCTTATTTTGTAAAGTGTAAAGTCGATTGTAAAGATCCACCCATGGTCCGCGAACCATGGGATTATATAAAAAAGAGCTAAGTAAGTAAGCTATAAAGTAGTGAAGTGAAGAAAGTAGCAAAGAATGAAGTAATTAAGCATTAGATTCTAAGTGTTCTCAGGTCTTAGTGTAGGTATAGGCTCTATAGCTAAGTGTGCAGAGGCCTAGGGTGGAAGTCCTCAGCTAAGTGCGAAGACCCCTACAACTGTGTGCATAGGGCAGATAGAGTCTGTATTAATCTGAATATATCAATAAAGAGAAGTATTTTGCAAATTATGTGTATTTATTTCTTGTTAATGCATCTAGTTATATTGCGTTTTGGGTTTAATTTACAATGTTCATGTGATGCACGAATGTATGTGACTCTATTGGTTAATTAAACAAAATTAAGGATATCAGTTTACGCAGCACTAACTGTGGTTGATTAGTAAGATAAGTAAAACACTTAAGATAACTTGGGAACCTATACAATACGATGTCATAGCAGCGCGGAAGTACTTGGATCACGAGTTAAGGCTATGCAAAGGTTAATCGTACACCTTCACGGAGGTATTGAAAGGCGGAATAAAGGGTAGACTAGAAGAGCCCTAAAGCTTAGTGACCTGTGTGAAAGTAGGAACAGAGGGTATAAATCAACATCACGACCATCTCAGGGTGTGGAAACTTGGTTCTAGCATCCTCCCATACTGCTTTAGGTGAGACTTCAGTCTGTGCTCCATGGGCTGATGCCGAAAGGGCCAGTAGTGTGGGGATTTTTTTGGCTAACTAACGTTGAACCTGGGTCAGGCCCCACAAAGCCAACATAATGCGTAGGAAGGTCAACCAAAGGTCAACCCGTGGGAAGGTGAAAAATAAGGAAAGTTGTTTGAATTATTTTATAAGGTTTTCCCATGGTAATATTTACCTCCGATAATAAAAAGGGATTTTTGGTTGGCTTGTGCATAAATGTAAAACTATAAATAGTCTAAGGCCATGAAGGGAAAGTAAAACTTAAGGTTTTGACTAGGACTTAATTGAGAAATTCATTTTATGCTTGTAAGATACAATATCATGTTGTAACATTGATATACTAGGCTAGTGAGTTGTGATATTTGGGATTGTATTGAAGACTTTATAGTTATAATAAAAGATCTATTTTGGGTTGTATTATGTTATTTTCATTACGTGATTATCATATTTCTTAGTTATTATTATGTCAAATGATTGTTATTTATTGATTTACTACGTAGAATAAGGGTATAACTCAATTTATTTTTATGAATGCCTTGAGTGAGACTTCACCTACTCACAAGTGTTGCCAAAAAGGGTCGGTGTATGAGGAGTTTTGTTGGCTAATTCATTCTGAATGTGGGTCTTCCCTCTATGTGCCAACAAATGGTTCCATTTTCAAAATAAGGGATCATGAAGGAGGAAGAATGTTGTAAGTGGTAGACAACGTCTATCACGCATTAACATGATGGAAAAAACGGGAAGGGAAAACAAGAAGAAGTGTTAGTGTTAGCCATGTAGATGCACATCATGGCCGAATAAAATGTGAAAACTCACTTCATTAATAACATAATAAGTGCACTATAATGTTAAGGATTTATTTAGACCGATGGATCTAATAGGAATGTTTGTAGATAGGATTTTCACTAGCCCAAGTATGCCCACTAAGCCAATATCTATCAGGGAAAATAAATATGACGGGATATGAGATTGGGTTTGAACAATTTGAAATTATGACACATCATGGTAGTTAATGATAAATTGTGGACACTTAGAGTCAATCAATTTCATTGTGTTTAAGGAAAATGGAGAACAAAGAGTGCCATAAGAAAACCAAAGCGTTAAAAAATAAGAGTTGTAAAGATTAGAGGAAATTTCAGCCTAAAAGCGCCCATGAAATCTTCATGTACATAATATGTAAATCAATCAAAATATTTTAAATTTAAACATGTAAATATTTTGAAGGGAAAATAAAAACTCTACATTTTCTAATTGTTTTTTTGGCTTATCTCATTATAGGTTTACTCAAATTTCAAGTGTAGGCACATGTTAGATGCGGAATTAAATTCCCCATCCAATGTAGTACTAACTGTGAATATTTATGAGAATACTCACATTGATAAAAAAATTAAGATACATTAAAAAAGCATGTTGAGCATTTTTTTTAAATGTATCTTCAATTTTTATCAATGTGGGTCTTCTCATAAGTATGCATAATGGGTAATTGTTAGATGTATAATTTAATTCCACATGCGATAAGTTCATACACTTGAAATTTGTGTAAGCCTATAAGGAGACAAGCCAAAAATATAATTAATATATATCTATATATATATATATATATATATATATTTCTTCTTTTCCCTCCAAAATTCATAACTCTTATTTTATTATTTTTCCTTAGGAGGCAACTTTAGGTTGAAATTTCCTCTAATGTCAAGAACTAGTTAGAAGTTCAAATGACAAATACCAAGGGAGAAACATCACATAGGAAAACCAAAACTAAGGGGACAAGGATATCAATACTGACTTATGAAGTGCAAGGATGAATTCCCAAAGTTTATGTACCATCGAGAAAACTGAATGCATCAACAATTCTGAGATTTCATCACCACTATGCAAGGAAAGCTGTCGTGTAGAAGATCATTTCATTTCGATATCTTGTTCAACCCCCTTTCTAGTAGATTATTATATTTACTGATAAACATATTGAAGATGGTCAAATATTGGATGATTACAACATTTAGAAGAAATCAACCCCACAGCTTGTGCTTCATCTGAGAGTTTCCATGTATATATTTGTGAAAAATTTAGGTGCAGTGATTTGGGGACAACTTGTAATGTTGGGCGTAGTCTTGAAAATGCAACAAGAAAATCTTGATTTAATTTTGTAATTGAATTAAATTAGGAATAAAATTGTAATTCCACATCTGAAGACAACTTGTATGAGTTAACTAAGTTAATTTGACGTAGTTGACTCTGTTAATTTGAGTTGAGGGTCTAACTTGAGTCATGTAGATTTTCTCCTACATTATCGGATCCCTAATTGAGTTTATTTTTAGTTGAAATTAATTAATTTAGTCAAACTGAATTAAAGTCAGTTAAACTAGTTCCAACTGATGGAGGAACTAGCAGGAGGTCAGATAGTGGAGTATTGCCTCATGTTTTCAAACAATTAACTGATGATTCACTCATAAATAACTCATGTATGTCAGATCTGAGAGTTACCTAGTTGATATTGGAGTTCCAGGGAAGCGTTCTATTAGTTGTATAATCATCTGAATTGTACAGGTGGTGCATGCAATCAGAGGAAGGCCTATGAGGAATGTGCAATTCATATTGAGAAGTTTCCCTAATTAATAGGGGGCTAATTCCCAAGGAAACATCGCAATGAAATAGTGACATGGGCAAGCCAAAATTTGGTTAAGTATTGCCTCAGGCTTGTCTAGGAAGTTGTGAGACAGATAGAGATAGTGCAAAGGTTGTTTGGACTTGAGCAAAGTATTGTAATCTTCTCATACTTTTTTACTAATGTAATATACAGATAGCAAGGGTTTTTTTGGTTGTGGCTTTCCCCAGGAAATCATTGTGTAATGTGTTATTTGAATTATTTATCTTGTATGCTTCATGATTTTGTGATCTTTTAATTGTTTCCACTGATTAGTAGAGTAGATTCAAGTCTATTGTTTTAGTAAATTACAATTAGTAGTTTGAGTCTACAAGGAATTTGTATATGGTATCAAAGAAGAAATCACTCTAGAAGAGGAGAATATGAGTTTGTCTTTTGTAGATGAAATCCAATTTCTAGTATCATTCTTCCGAGCCAGCAGTATGTCGTTCTATGGATTGAGACTCAAATATGCCCTTGTGGGTAGTTCGAACTATATTTCTTGGGACAAGATGGAGGTAGTGTTGGAAGACAATAGGTTGAAGGAATTCATAGACAAAGATATTCCTAAGCCTCTAGTAATTGATGCTCAAGATTTGGAAAAGTGGAGGAAATGTGTTGCAAAGGAGAGAAGGATCATACTAGAAGGAATTTGAGATCATATTGTCTCAAACCTATATGGGAAGGATACACCATATGTAATGTGGCAAGCCTTGGTCAACTTGTTTCAGAGCACCAGTGATCACACAAAGTTGGCATTGAAGGACAAGATTCGAAAGACGAAGATGGAGAAGGGCGACACAAAACCACAATACTTGAGAAGATTTACCCAATGTCGGGATGAGCTTGGGAGTGTCGGTATTATAGTTGTTGAAGATGATCTGATCAACTTATCACTTCTAGGCCTTCCCAAGAATTAGCAAAACTACTAGGATTTGGAAAATGGGAGGGAGAATCTACTAAAGTGGGAGCAATTTTGTTCTGAATTGGTTCAAGAAGAGATAATGCAGAGCTCCAGAGATGGAACCTAATCCAAGAATGATGATGAGGAGAAATGTGCCTTAGATGGAAAGGAAAAGAAAGGGAAAGAAAATAAATTCCAATCCAAAGGGAATTCCAGTTAGGGAGGTAAGAAGAAAGACTTGTCAAAGATTAAATGTTTTCACTGTCATGAGCTAGGACACTATGCCACGAAGTGTTTGCATAAGAAGGCCGACAAGAAACCCTCAAGAGGAGCGAAAGGTGAATCTCTTACTTCACAATTCGATTTGGATTTCACCCTCATTACTTGTATGGTGACATTGGTGATGGGTAGTGTGTTGTATATGGATAGTGGAGCCTCATTCCATATGATCGAAAAATAAAAATAAAATAAAATAAATAAATAAATAATAAAAATAAATAAATAAATCTTCAGTGACTTGGAGTAAAAGGACCTCTAGATGCACATCAAATGGGAGATGATGGAAGGTATAGCATGAACAACCTTGGTACTATTACTTTGTAGAGGGAGTCTGGTTCTTGTCTCACATTAAAAGATGCCATGTATGTTCTGGGTATGAAGAAGAATTTGGTTTCAGTTTCTATGTTAGAGGACCGTGGCTACGATATGATATTTAGTAAAGGAAATGATTTCCTTTGTCACATAGCCTCAGGACAAGTGAAGTAGATAGGGGTTCAGGTAAAGAACCTCAATAAATTGGATGTAGAAGACTGTGTTGCTTTGAGCACAAAAGTAGAGAAGGTGCAAAGCTGAGACATCAGTGAATTATGGCATAGAATATTGGGCCATCTCCACCATGGAGCTTTGAAGATCACGCAGAATATTTCTACAAGACTTCCCAAGGGTGCACTAGAGGAAAGAGATACATGCAAAGGGTGTACATTGGAGAAGTACACCAAAGCCACCTTTCATGATAAGGATAGTTGAGCACAAGTGATCCTTGAAAGAGTTCACTCAGATGTGTGTGGACCATTCTAAACAACCTCCATGGCCAAGCACAGGCATGATGTAATATTTGTAGATGATTTCTCACGTAAGTGTTGGATTTTATTCATGCAAAGAAAGACCAGATATTCTCCAAATTTTTTGAATTTAAACCAGTTATTGAGAAATACACTGGCAGGAAAGTGAAGGCTCTCAAGAGCGATAATGGTGGAGAATATGTTTCAAATGAATTCAACAAATTATGTGCATAAGAAGGCATTTGACGGGAGATAATAGCACCCCATTACCCACAACAAAATGGGGTGGTTGAAAGGAAGAATAGAAGTATTTTGGGAGCTGCACAGGCGATATTACATGATCAGGGCCTACTATTTCACTTATGGGTTGAAGCATGCAACACAATTATATATGTGTAGAACAAAAGTACTTGTGAGATTCTAGAGATGAGTACACCATTAAAAAAAAAAAAAATCAGGTAAGAAACTAGATGTTGCACACTTCAAGATATTTGGTTCATTAGTTTACTGTAATGTTACCAAGGATGCAAGGAAAAATCTAGAGCCAACAACTGAGTTGGGTATATTTGTGGGGTACACTGATACACCTCACAACTATTGGGTGTACCTATCATCTCACAGGATGACAATGGTTCGTAGAGATGTGAATTTTGATGAAGAGAAGGCCATGAGATGTTCCCTTGAGAGGGAGCTTCAGTAGCATGTAGTTGAGGATCTTTTAGCTCCAAAGGAAGAACCTGGGGATGATGTGGAGCAACCACCTATAGAGGATCATAGAGTGGAAGCACCCACTCATGAAGATACATCTAGAGATGGAAGCAATCACACTAGAGAAGCTGATAGATTAATGCATGATGGTAGAGAGAATGTGGGAGCACCCGCATCATAGTGCAGGCATAGGAGGTCACCAGATCGGTACATTAGCTACATGGTTCTAATGAGCGAGAGTTTAAGGATTGAGCCATCCTCATTTGAGGAAGCAAGGCAAAAACTAGTATGGGTTGATGCCATGTTAGAGGAGTATGTCTCCATAATCAAAACAAAGTTTTGGAAGTGGTCCTAAGACCAACAAACAAGTTAGGGGTGAGTTCCATATGGATTTACAAGGTAAACCAAGTAGCAGATGGGAGTGTGGAGAAACATAAGGATATATTTGTAGCCAAAGGGTTCTCTCGGGTGGAGGGAATTGATTACGAGGAGACCTTTTCTCCAATAGAAATGTACTCTTCAATCATATCTATTCTAGCACTTTCAGCGTAGATGGGATGGACAATACATCAGATGGATGTGAAGACAATATTCCTCAACAGAGTGATTGAGGAAGAGGTGTAAATTTAGCATCTGGAATGATTTTATACCTTCAAAAAAGAGTCACATTTGTGCAGGATCAAGCAAACATTCTATGGATTGAAACAAGAACCCCATGCTTTGTACACCAGGACTGACAGCTATTTCACTAGGTTGAGCTTCACCAAAAATGAAGTGGATGAAAACCTTTACCATATTGTGGTTGAAGGAAAATTACTAATTATAGTATTATATGTCAATGATTTAATTCTAACAGGTGATGAGAAGCTGGTAAAATCTTGCAAAGAGGATCTTGCAAGAGAGTTCGAGATGAAGGACCTAGGGCTCATGCATTATTTCCTTGGTATGGAAGCATGGAAATGAGATGAGGAATTGTTTGTCTCTCAAGGCAAGTATGCCAATGAGATAGTGAAGCAAACCCATGGAGACTCCTCTAGTAGGGAATTAGAGGAAGGAAGATACTTCTGGTGAAGTAGTGGAGGCTACTATTTATAGTCATCTTGGGGGTTTTGTTGATCAAAAGATGATCTGAGGTTGTCATTGATGTCAACCCAAGCAGCACCAAGGGCTACCCTAACCTTGCAAGGGAATTTTAACTTGACAAGTTACCCTATTTTGAGTCACGGATCATCTAGATAGATTCTACTCGTCAAATTGTTTCCATTGATATATGGCACGCCTAGTAATTCTTCATGGTTTGAGAGATATTCATGTTTGACGTTAGTAACCCACTTTAGTGGGCTAAAACCCTATGGGGTTGTGGCATGGCACTCATAATTAGTTTTAGTCATTGAATAGTCATTAATTAATAATTTTTTAAGCTCCTAAAATCCCTCCAACATTCTCCATATAAGCCCCTCTCAACTCTATAAAAAGAAATCTCATATATCCTCCAAATGTAGTGATCGTGGAATTTTTGATATAACTTCATTTTGGTGAAGTCTTCGATTCTGAAATTAAAACCCATTTGATTCGAAATCCCAACGAACATTGTGACAAAATTTCAGATCTTGGTTCACTATACTTTCGGAGATATGATCTGTGGCCATTAGGGTTTTTGCAGGTTGCCGAATTTCATCTCAAAGAAGTGACGTTGGGAAAATTGTCATAACTCTCTCTCTGAGAAGAGGATTGGAATAATGTAAAATGTTGTGGATAGTGCACAGATTGTAGTTCTCTATATATCAATTTCATAGCTGAAGGAGGAAACGGTGACACATGGCATGTTGTACAATTTCGCTCTACTGAATTAGTCCATAATTAGGTCATTGTGAGAGATTGGGCATAATTTTGCCTTGAAGAATCCAAATCAGGTCAAACCTGTGGCATTGGAAAGAAGACTCATAGTTCTTCTACATGACCAAAGATCACATGTTGGGGATCTTAAATCACAGAGATACATCAGATTAAATATCGTACTCCTAGAAGGCAAGAAAAACTAGATCAAGTGTTGTCAAGGGGTGCAAAGGACCAGACTTTCTAGGGCAGCGAAGAGCAAGGTGCATCAAAATGATGCAGTAGAGGTAAGCTACAGGTAAGTATCTTCTATATATGCATGTTCATCTCTTAATTTCATTAGGTTATTTTTATTCTAATTTGTTTTTTTTGTTTAGCACTGACATATGCTCTGCAGGATGAGGTAAGTTTTGCTATTATCATGTCATAGGTATTTCCTTGAAGACTTTTTGCAGGTATTATATATTCATCAAGAGAAGACTCAATGCATAATCTAATGTTCTGAAGAATGAGAAAGGGTAGCATGAAAAGAGCAGAAATCAAGGTGTAGAACAACAGCAAGAAGTTCACCACATGAAGTCTTCAAGTGGGCAGCACTGCATACAGACATTGTAAAAGTATCATTGTACAGAATCATTGTAAAAGCATCTTTGTAAAATTTGTACAAGTGTCTATCTGCCAAGAGTTGAAGAGGAAGTGTTAGGAGGTCTAGTATCATCATTAGGTGGTTCTTTCATAGTTGGGGTTATGGTCTAGTGTGTCGTCTTCCTCTACATCATTCTATATCATTGTAAAGTGGACCATTTTCCCTAGTGCGGGAGTCAATTCTTATAGGGTGGTAGGGTGGTGTTAGGGTGAGTTGTAGCTCATTGGATGTTGGGGCATCTGTTCAGTTGACTACTGAAGAATCTAGGGTGTTGGAGCGTCCATCCAGTGGGAGCTGGAGAAGAATGTTTTTCTAGATTCTAGGAAGTTGGGGCTTTATTTTCAATTGGAGTTGAAGATTAAAGAATTATTAGAAAAGTGTTCAGTGGTTTTTCACCCATATGGGGTTTTCCACCAAAAATTTGCGTGCCTCTTTTGTTCTTTTATTCACTATTGTTACTTCATAAACATTAATGATAATTGAATATTAACTAATGCTCTGAAAATATTTAAAAGTTCTAATTGCTAAGGAATACCAATTCAACCCCCCTTCTCAGTATTTTCCAACAATTGCTATTAGAGCTTGGTTCCTTCAATAGCAGTTTAACAACTGGAAGGAGATCATGGAGCATACCAAGAATGGTATGCCTCTATTCAATGAAAATAATTATGCACTCTGGAAAGGAAGAATGGAGGTCTATCTCTTGGCATAAGGTTACAAAGTATGGGACACTGTTCAAAATGGCTTTACACCAACCACAGATGAACAAGGTAAGAAGAATTTGGTAAATGATGCAAAAGCAAAGAATACTATGATCAGTGGACTTATTGAATCTGCTTATCATAAGGTGTTGGGTTGTAAAACCACCAAAAATGTGTGGGACAAGCTTGAGAATATATATGCATGTGACTCAAATGTCAAAGAAGCAAAGCTTCAAATCTACAGAGAAAAAATTGAGCAACTCAGAATGACAGAAGGTGACAACATTGCTACATACTTCCAACACGTTGATGAAATAACCAACAATCTGGAAGGATTGGAAGAGCCTGTTGACGAGAAGACTATTATATGAAATATTCTTAGAACGTTACCAGGAAGATTCAACCCAAAGGTATCGGTCTTAGAATACAGTGAAAATGTGGACAAACTCAGCAAAGAGGAATTACATGGAATTCTCATAGCATATGAAATGCGACTTAATGAAGAAGAGGGTACTTCGCATGTAGAAATTGTGTTTGCTGCATCTAAGAAAACCAGTAAGGATAAACAACCTTCAAAGGCAAAGACCTGCACTTGCACCTACAAGTGTGAAGAAAAGGAAGATGATGAAGAAGGCTTTTCAGATGGAGAATATGCTTACTTTATGAGAAAACTAAAAATTTGTAAGGGAAAATTCAAAGGTCATCTTCCATTGATATGTTTCGGTTGTGTTGAGGTTGGCCATTTCTCACCAAAATTTCTGAACATAAGTTATGGAAACTCAAAATGAAAGAGAGGCTTTAAGAAATTCAACAAGCAAGGCAAGAATAAAGGATTCAAAAGGAACTTTCTCTCTAAAGAAGATAGCTCATCATCCAATGAAGATAGTGACAGTGAAGAAGAAGCCAATGAGAGACTATTGTTTATGGCCAACCATAATAAACAAGAGGCATCAAACAACGAAGAAGAAGGGTTGACCATTGAATAATTTTCTGAGGCAATCAAGCTTTTAAAAGAGCTCAAGATTGAGAAGATCCGTTCCAATACTCTTGAAGAACAAGTTCAAGGTCTCAAAATTGAATTTGAAGAACACAAATGTATTGAAGATTCACTTCAAAAGAAGTTGGAAGAAAGAAACTGAGAAAGGGAAGCATTAGAAGCTGAAGTAGTATCGTTGCGTAAGGAAGTGAAGAAGGGAAAAATTGTCCAAAACTATGCCAAGAGCTCAAGGGCGTTGGAAGAACTCATCAACAATCAATGATCTTACAATGATAGAACTGGCCTTGGTTCCAAAGAAGAAGAAGTAGGACCTTCTACAACAAAATACTATGAACCTATGAGAGACTTCATTGAACAAGATTCACAAGAACAACCTTGGAAGACAATTCCCCGTCGAAGATTTCCATCCAAGTACCAACATGTTTTTCATGGCTATTGTTATTCATGTGGAAAATTTGGTCATAAAGTTGTAGAATGTCGCATGTACCCTAAGAACCAGTACAATTCCAAGAGATCTGTCAAATATGAACCTCTAAGGGCTCAACTAAACATCAATAGATTTGAACATTTAAGAAGTAATATTTGACATTACAAATGTCAAAACTTTGGACACATATCCAAAGACTGCAAACTTGAAAATCCTCCAGAAGAATCTTCGAAGCCACAAAATGAATGAACATGGAACAAGAAGAACACTAATAATTGTACTCTCACTCTCAAGGCTCAAAACAACAAAGATGTGTGGTATGTTGATAGCGGTTGCTCAATGCATATGACTGGATATAGAAAGAAATTTGTATCTCTAAAAGAGAAGAAGGATGGAACTGTGTCCTTTGAAAATGATGGATCTTCAAATTTTATAGGTTCAGGTACTGTCAGTCTCGAAAGCAGAGTAGTTCTAGACAAGAATGTTCTATTGGTTGAAAACACAAATCACAATATGCTTAGTGTTGGACAAATGTGTGATCAAGGACACACAATGCTATTCAACTCCGCAAAATGTGAAATCAAGAATGGCAGGTATGGTAAAATTGTGGCTATAGCAAGTCAAGCTCCAAGCGAAATATATTTTATGGATGAATCAACTAAAGCATGTTACTAACTAAAGAATATGAAAGATGGTTATGGCACAAATGAATGGGTCACATAAACTTTGACAATATTGTCGAGATAAGAAAAAAGGAAGCAATACGAGAACTGTCGAAAATATCAAAACCTTCCAACACACTATATGAGGCCTATTGGCATGGAAAATAGACAAAATGTGGATTTAAAACAAAAGAAAACTTTGCATCACATCCATTGGAATTGATACATACATATCTATGTGGTCCTATGGGAACAAAAGGCTTAGATGGAGAATTATATTTCATGTTAATGATAGATGACTATACTAGGATGACAGCCGTCAGTTTCCTAAAGAAAAAATATGAAGCATTTGAGTGCTTTAAGATCTACAAGGAGTTGGTCGAAAATGAAACAGATTTAAAAATAAAGTTTCTAAGATCAGATAATGGCAGAGAATTCACTTCCAAATTATTTCAGCAATACTATGATGAAAATGGACTAAAAATGTAATTTTCAACAGCATGAACACCTCATCAAAATGGAGTTGTTGAAAAAAAGAACAGAACCATACAGGAAATGGGTAGAATAATGCTAAAGAACTCAAAATTGGATGAAAAATTTTGGGTTCAAGCAATTGATACGGCAGTTTTCATTATCAACAGAATTCTTCTTAGGAATAATTTCAATAAGACCCCATATGAATTATGGAAAGGAAAATTGGCTAATGTAAAATATTTCAGAATCTTCGAAAGCAAATGTTATATCAAAAGAGAAGATCAAAATTTGGGTAAAGTTTGAAATGAGTGTTGATGAAGGTATCTTTGTTGGTTACTCACGCAAAATAAAGGCTTATAAATGTTATAATCTAAGATGAAAACAGATAGTGGAGAGCATAAATGTTACATTTGACGAAGATAGTGTTCTAACGAATAATGATGAGTATTTAGAATCTTTGAAACTTGAGATAGAGGCTGAAAAAGGTATAGAGAAAATTCTAGAACAAGAAGCAACTGTCAACCAAGAAGAAGTAAATAAAGATCAAGAAGATATACAAGAACAACAACAAGAAGCTCCTCCAAAGAGAATAAAAGAATGGATTCAAAAGAACCATCCATCAAATCAAATCATTGGTGACATAAATGAAGGAATTGGAACAAGAAAAGGTCAACAGCTTCGTTCATCACAACAAGCTCACATTGCTTTTCTATCAACCTTTAAGCCTAGTAGTTTTGAGGAAGCCAGCCATAATGAACATTGGGTAGCAGTTATGAATGAAGAATTGGATCAAATTGAGAAGAATAACACATGGGAATTAGTTCCACGACTAAAAGATAAAAATGTCATTGGGACTAAATGGGTGTTTAGGAACAAATTGAATAAAGATGGACAGGTTACCAGAAACAAAGCAAGATTGGTTTGCAAAGGCTATGCACAAGTGGAAGGAATTGATTTCAATGAAACATTTGCACCAATTGCCAGAATGGAAGCCATCCAAATGTTTCTCACCTATGCATGTTCAAGAAAAATAAAATTCTACCAAATGGATGTTAAGTCAACATTTTTGAATGGAGAATTAGAAGAAGAAGTTTATATCGAACAACCTAAAGGTTTTCTACTATCAGAAAAGGAAGACTATGTTTTCAAGTTAAAGAAGGCTCTCTATGGTCTCAAGCAGGCTCCCAAAGCATGGTATGCTCATCTTGATGGATATCTACGTCAACAAGGGTTCAAGAAAGGTACTGCTGATAGAAATATTTACGTACAAATAGATAAGTGTTGGAAATAATACTGAGAGGGCGGTGAATCAGTATTATCAGATCAGTAATTTTATTTCCCAAACAGAATTATATATGCTACTTCAGTGAAGTGAACTATCGAGTACACGCGACTGTGCTTAAAGAAACCGATGTATATGCAGAGAACTTGTGATTTAGACAATTTATCATGTGTTGAGCTTAAACCAGTATATCAAAGATTTATTAGACAGTGCAGTAAAAATAGAATAAAGAATCACACATAAGAAACACACTTGAACACCAATATTTAAGGTGGAAACCCAATGTGGGTAAAAACCACCTGTTGTTGTCATCTATGTCTTCTTTTAACAATAAGAAAAACTATTTACAATCTTGTACTAGTGCAGACTCAACCAATATGTAGGCTTCTACCTGCAAAAGGTTACAACCTTCTCTCATTTTCCAGATTCTACTGGAAGGGAGCTACAACCCCCTAGCTCTTGTACTAGCCAATATGTTTACTAGTATGTAGGTGCCAGCCTACATAAAACTCCACTCTTCCACCAGGGACCACGTTTCATGAATTTTCAGACTGGATACTCATGGATCACAACACCACAACCTGAAGGCCATGTTTCATCAAATCATCAAAGCTTTTAAACTTAAACTGCATCAACCAATATTCAGTTAATTTGAAAAATCAAATCACTGACACCAGAAAACTATATTGATGTAGGTTTTAACCCCATATAGAAATTACCTGGATATGAATTCTAAAACACATAAAATAAATAATGCGAGAGCATAACACATAAAACACATATACACAGAGATTTCCCCTAGATCCCAAAACTAGAACTACCAGCTTGATTTTTCATTATGTTCCTTTCAATTTTATAATACATATTTATACATGCCGAAGCATCCAATACCATGGACCGAAAACCATCGCATCCAATACCATGGACTGAAAACCATCGCGTCCAAAAAACATGTGCGAAAATCATGCACAAAACCATAGGTGGGTCTCCCCAACCTAACATAGGGTCCAAAACCAAAATTTTTTGGGGCACTGCCCCAAACCCCATAAAGTGGGGTTACAAGTACACCTCAAACCCCCTGTGACCCCCCCCCTACACAATCACAGCAACAAAGGGGGGCTCCACCCCCCCTCTAACCCCCCGAGTAACTATGTGGGCTAGTCGTGGAAAGAATATAACACAACCCAACATTATCTTAGTTGTTGTTTTCTTTCCATAGGGGGCCACAAGAGAGCTTAGTCATTTTTCTAGCCCTGAAACACCCATTGTCTCTCTACACCAAGATAGCTTCTCAGAGCTCACAGATTTTTTCAATGAATCTACAGTATTCTTCAAAGTGTCCACCTTTACCAGCAACACCTTTTTGTCTTCTATCATATCCCTCACAAAGTGATACTGAACATCAATGTGCTTTGTCTTTGAATGATATGCGGGGTTATTTGCCAAGAAAATTGCACTTTGGCTATCACAGTCTATCCTTATAGCTCCCTGTACTAACCCCATAGTTAAACACAATCTCTACAACCAAACTGCTTCCTTGCTTGGATGAGTGGCTACCATGTATTCTACCTCTATAGTTGATAGTGCCACTACAGATTGTTTCTTACTCATCCAACTGACTACACCTCCAAATAGGTTAAACACATACCCACGTGTAGATCTTCTCTGATCCAGATCTCTAGCCCAGTCTGCATCAACAAAACCATGAATATCCAACATTCTGTCCAATCCTGATCTTCCTTGGTAGCACAAACCATAATCACTAGTGCCACACAAATACCTAAAAACCCGCTTCACTGTTGTCCAGTGCTCCTTCCCTGGTTTTGACATAAACCTGCTCAATACTTCCACTGTATGTGCAATGTCTGGTCTAGTACAAACCATTGCATACATATAGCTACCGACTACACTTGCATATGGAATATAGGACATTTCCTCTTCCTCTTCTTGTGTCTTGGGACACTGTTCAACAGATAACCTCACACCTACAGGAATAGGAACCTTCACCGGTTTACTATCCTGCATATTAAACCTCTGCAGCATTGTCTCGACATACTTCCTCTGGTTTAACCAGAGCTTCCTCTTTGCCCGATCTCTTTTAATTTCCATGCCCAAAATATAGTTTGCAGCACCGAGATCTTTCATGTTGAATTTTGGAGGACAATTGGGTCTTCAAATCCTGGATAATTTCTTTGTCATTTCCAACCAGCAACATATCATCCACATACACGACCAAATAAATAACATGGTCACCAATTAATTTAAAATACACACAGTGATCTGTTTTACTTCTGGTGAAGCCAAGTCCCCATATAAATGTATCAAATTTTTGATACCACATCCTTGGTGACTGTTTTAACCCATACAGAGACTTCTTTAACTTGCATACCCGTTATTTCTTACCCTTCACCACAAAGCCTTCAGGTTGCTTCATGTAGATCTCCTCTTCCAGATCCCCAAGAAGAAATGTTGTCTTCACATCCATCTGTTCTACCTCAAAATCAAAAGCGACAAAAAAAATAAAAATTAATTTAATAGAATTTACCTTGGCAATAGGAGAAAAAATATCACCAAAATCAATTCCCGGCACCTGGGAATAACCTTTTGCTACCAACCGAGCTTTGTATTTCTCCACCGTTCCTTTTGCATTTGTCTTCTTCTTGAACACCCATTTGCTATCAATGGGTTTCCTTTCAGCCGTCAACTCCACCAGATCCCAAGCCTCATTTTTGTGCAAAGATTCCATTTCATCAACCATGGCCTCTTTCTAGAGTTTTCCATCCTCTGAATCTATTGCTTCCTTCACAGTTCTAGGATCATCATCAGTAATAGATAAACCAAAATTTGAACAGAAAGAAGATGGTCCATACCTTTCTGGCTACCTTTTTTCTCGAACTAATCTTCTTACACCCGGAGTTTGTGGCTCTTCATCTTCTGATTCCTCTTTTGTTGTAGAGTCTGATTCTTCCTCCTTTAGCTCAAACTTTATCTTCTCAGGTTCCTTTGGCTGGACTTCATGTTTGATAACATCTTTCACCTCTCTAAACACCACATCTCGGTTGTACACAACCTTCATTGTTGCTGGGTTCCAAATCATATAACCCTTTAACCATCCTTATACCCAATAAAGATGCACTTTTCATATTTACTATCCAAATTGGTTCATTTCTCCTTTGGAACATGTACATATGCATCATATCCAAATACCCTCGGATGTGAGAGAGAGGGTTTCTTACTAGT
This sequence comes from Pinus taeda, assembly GCA_000404065.3. Lineage (NCBI taxonomy): Eukaryota > Viridiplantae > Streptophyta > Pinopsida > Pinales > Pinaceae > Pinus > Pinus taeda. The sequence goes on from APFE030752737.1 coordinate 198,642, forward strand.
CCATACCTCTTGTGGAGTCTTATCCTCCAATGTTGATGAAGGTGATCTGTTGACCAGGTAACATGCTATCTCCACTGCCTCTGCCCAGAATTCTTGTCCTAACCCAGCACCACTGAGCATGCTTCTTGCCCTTTCCATCAACATCTTGTTCATTCTTTCTACAACTCCATTTTGTTGAGGTGTATATGGAGTAGTCTTTTGCCGTGCTATACCACACTTCTTACAAAATTCTTCAAATTCCTTACTGCAAAACTCTCCATTGTTATTTGTCCTCAACACCTTTATCTTCTTCTCTGTTTGGCTTTCCACTAGAGCCTTAAATTCTTTAAACCTGTCAAAGATTTCCAATTTCTTCTTAAGGAAATATATCCATGCATTCCTTGAGAAGTCATTTATAAATGATACATAGTACATAGACTTACCCAGTGATGGAACCTTCACAGGTCCAAACACATCACTGTGCACAAGCTCCAAAATCTGTTTCGCCCTCTTACCACCAGAGGGGAAACTCACTCGATTATGCTTCCCATATACACAATTTTCACAGAAATCAAAATCCAAAGAGATATTACTCATACCTTCTACCATACCTTTACCATGAAGTATTCGAAGGCCCTTCTCTCCAATATGTCCAAGCATTTAATGCCACAACATGGTATTCTCTCCAGATGCCACTAGATTTTCTGCTCCACTTTCAAGAACCACAGAACTATTGCACCCATCAACAATAGTGCTACCTTACAGCTTGTACAGAGTTCCAGTCCGAACTCCCTACATCAATACCAGTGCTCCTCAAACCATCTTGCAGGTATCCTTCTCGAACACTGTTTTTACATCTGCATCATCTAGCTTGCTTACAGAAATCATATTTCTGGCTAATGCAGGAATATGTACAACACCCAGAAGTGTTCTAACCCTTCCACCTTGCAACTTCAACTTTACTTTTCTGCGACCAACGATTCTAGCCTTCCTATCATCCCCTAAGAACACATCACTACCATCATATTTATCATACTCACAGAACCACTCTCTATGGGGAGTGAAGTGAAAGGATGCACCTGAGTCAATCAACCATGCCTCATGATCTACATGTGTACTTGAAGAAGCCAAGTACACATACCCACCTTCATCAGAGGTGGTTTTCGCTTCTGCAGAAGAAGCATCATCAGATCCCTTTCCTTTGTCAAGAGTTTTAGATTTACAGTCCCTTTTGTAGTGTCCTTCCTTTCCGCATTTCCAGCACACCACCTTTACAGGTTTTTCTGGAGATTTAGATCTCCCACTCGATGACTTATTTTTGTTTTTGTTCTGGGACCATCCTCGTACAGATAAGGCATCACCATTCTTGCTCTCCATATTTTTCTGTCTCATTTCCTCTGTTAGCAAGGATGAGACTATTTCATCAAACTGTAAGGCGGTTGCATTGTTACCTATTGCAATAACCAGACTATCCCACAAATCTAGTAGAGAACACAACAAACTAATGCACTTATCTTCATCTGAAATTTTAATATCAATAGATAATAACTGACTTACCACTGTATTAAATGCATTTAGATGCTCTGTCACCGAGTCTCCATATTTCATCCTTATGCTATACAACTTTTTCCGTAGGAACATTTTATTCAACAGAGACTTAGATTGGTACAAAGTCCCTAACTTGTCCCACAAAGCCTTCGCCGTAGCTTCCCCTGATACATTCAACAATACTGAATCTAAGACACACAATCGTATTGTGCTCTTTAGCCTTATGATCCAACTTCTTCCATTCTTCATTGGACACTCCCGTTGGTTTAGTACCTAGATCTATCACGATCCACTGATCTTTATCCACCAACAGATCCTCCATCTTGAGTTTCCACAACTCAAAACTTTAAGCATTAAATTTCTCGATCTCGATCTTTCCACTGCTCGCCATCTTCTTTCACCACCGGAATCGATCTCACAGATCTTCCACTTAACAAGTTCTACCACAGGGTCGAGCGAAACCACTCAGCAACAAAGGTGTCCCCTTGAAGCCAAAATAGCTCTGATACCAAATGTAGGTTTTAACTTTGTACAAAAATTACCTACACATGAATTCTAAAACATAGAAAATAAACAATGCGAGAGCATAACACATAAAACATATATACATAGATATTTTCCCCTGTATCCCAAAATCGGGACTACTAGTTTGATTTTTCATTATATTCCTTTCAATGTTACAATACATATTTATACATGCCCAAGCATCCAATACCATGGATTGAAACCATTGCATCCAAAACCATGGACTGAAAGCCATAGGTAGGTCTGTCCAACCTAATATAGGGTCCAAAAAAAAAAATTCCCAGGGCGCTGCTCCAGACCCCATAGAGGGGGGCTACCCACCCCCCTCAAATCCCCCTGTGATCCCCAGCTACGTAATTCGCACAATCTAACCCCCCGGTTCACTATGTAGGTTAGTCGTGGAAAGAATATAACAAACCCAACAATATCTAGAGTTCTAGGCTTTATAGCCATTACATCAAAGTCAAGATCCTATAAAAATGGATCTGAAACACCTAAAATAGAAAAGTTAAAACAGATAGGAAATAGAAAAGTTAAAACAGATAGGAATAGATCCTATTTAACTGGTCAATTCTTGTACAAATGGTCTTCATAATATTCAACAACTACAAATTTCTTAGGATCTGATGGATGAGGTCAAATTCTTCTCAAATCCCGAAGATAATAATCAGTTACAATCAATTTCTAAAACTGTCTGCCACAAAAATTGGGCCAGACTGTTAAAAAACTAGGGCTCAGAGATGGATTCGGTTCTCCACATTTGTGACACCTGTGCATAAACCCAAAGAGGTTATTGTTATTTGAAAATTTAGGCACAAAGCCTTCGACCGTTTCTCAAAATGATCCTCCAGTCACTCAGAATCATCATTTGAAAATGATGGCTCAGCACAGTAGAAACGCCACATTTTTGAAAACGTTGCCTCATCTTGCAGGGGACTTTTTACTACCTTCCCGAGCTCTAAATGAAAATCAGAAAGTACCATAATATAGCTTAGGGTTTCTAGTTATCAATCAACTATTTGAGCGTGTAAAATGACCTCTCCATGGTTGAGAAAATTGAGTTTTCCCAAAGCAGTTTATAGTTTGAAAAACCTGCGATTTCGGTAGCTAAGAGGTCTGCTGATAATGCGAGTTAGCTATCGTAAGTTGATTTTTCCAAAATGAGTTGACTAGAAATTTTATTAACATGATTACAAGCTTAAGACTCAATGAAATGAGTTTAAAAATTAAATAAAACTCTTTCCTAAAAAGACCTTCTATCAGGAGATAACACTAGCTCCTTCTAGGGATGAAAGCCTCCCTGTGAGGTTTCAAGAACCACAGACCAATGCCTTTCCTGTAAAACCAAAGTCAAATCTATCTCCTAGTGTTCCATTGGGCATGGAGTTTATTTTTCATAGAAAATAAAAATTGAAAAACATATTTACAATATCAAGGCTTTAAAGCCTTAAATGAAATAAAGTTTCAAGAACTGCCCATTAACTAGGCCACCAAAAACATCTTCTCCTTCCAGACTGTGCAGAAAAAAGGTATTGTTTTGCTAAATTTGAGTGATGACAAACGGACCTGTCCATAAGGAGTCAAACTTACCATGATTACCTTTCTTTTCCTTCAATGCATCTCATTTGAGAACCCAGTCACCAACTTGGAAATTGTCCACTTTTTCCTTCCTGTCAAAGGTTTCTTTGATTTTCTTCTGATGAAATTTTGACTTCTCAACCAACTGCTCTCTGATTTGCTATAATTCAACTAGGTTATTCATTCTCCTTACCATGTCCTTCGTTTCATCTTGTTCTTCTTGAAAGAATTTTGCCACAGGGAGAATTAGCTAGATAGGAAAAACAACATCAGTGCCATAAACCAGCTTAAATGGAGAAGTTCCTATTGATTTTTTGTTGGTAACTCTGTCAGCCCAAATTGCAAACTTCAACTTGGAATCTCAGCTCCTTTGATTGGCTTCTAACAGTTTTTTGATGATCCTCACAAGACTCTTGTTAGATGATTCTGCAAGGCCATTTCCTTGAGGATAATATGGAGTAGAATGTGCCAATTGAATGCCCATTGATTCACACATATCAACCAATTCATCTTCTTTGAAAGCTGCAACACTATCAGTGACTAGTTTCTTTGGGCAACCAAATCTTGTAAAAATATTTTCATACAAAAAATTCATAATAACTTGATGATTAACATTTCTAGTGGGTATAGCCTCTATTCACTTGGTAAAGTAATCAGTGGCTACCAAGATGCACTTGTGCCAGCCACTAGAATGTGGATTAATCTCACCTATGAAGTCCAGGTCCCACTGCTGGAAAGGACCATTGACATGTATTGGTTTCAAGGGAAAAGATTTTAGTTGTTGTCTCCTTGTGAACCTCTAACACTTGTCAAAAGATTTGACAAAAGCACATACATCAGAAAAGAGAGTAGGCCAATAATATCCAACCCTTAGAATTTTATGGGTTGTAGTCTTCCAGAAGTGGTGACCTCCACAAACTCTAGAATGAAGTTGGTGCATGACTTCCAAAGATTGTTCTTTGTCTAGACATCTCAAAAGGATTCCTGATGGATCTTTCCAATAAAGCAGATTTTTGCTTATGCAAAATTTTACTGATTTGAGCTTAAGGGCTCAAGCTTGACTTGAGCTAAGCCCTAGAGGAACTTCTAATTTCTGCAAAAAAATGAACTATGTTGGAATACAATTCACATGTGGCTAAACTTTCAGCCAAAGATTGACTATGGTCCTGCTCTTCTGTTGTTCCCTCTATCTGCTCATCATCTGAATTTAAACGAATAAAGTTAATACCTAACAAGCTGCAATTTTCCTCAGCCATAAGCTTGGCCAAGCCTTGGCCTTTGACAAGCTTAGTGGGCTTTGCCTCTATGTTGAACTCAATGAATTTTGCAATCCATTTAGCTCTCTTTCCATCAATATCTGGCTGAGTTAAAAAATCCTTCATTGAGGCTGAAGGAACATATACAATAACCTCGGAATGTAGAATATAAACTCTGAATGCTTTTGAAGATTTGATGAGAGCATAGGTCTGTTTTTCAATAATATCATACCTCAGTTCATCATCCCTCAAATTTTTGCTGAAAAAGGCCACTGGATGATCTATCCCTTCATCATTTTTCCACAACAGAACTGCTGCAAGTGTATCATAAGAAGCAAAAGAGAAAACATAAAACTCTCTGGTATAATCTGGACTAATCAGAGTAGGAGCTTCCATGATAGCCTATTTGATGGCTTCAAAAGAGCTTCTTGCACTATCTGTCCATTTTATCTGATGCTTTCATCAACATAGAAGTGATGTGCTTTACTAGTTCAACAAAGTTTGGAATAAATCTTCTGACAAAGTTAATCTTACCAAGAAAAGATTGAATGTCCTTCTTTGACCTTGGAATAGATAATTTCTGAACTACTTCAACTCGAGCATGATCAATTTCTACACCTGCAGTGGAAACAATATGTCCCAGAAGTTTACCTTCTTCAAGAGCGAACTGAGACTTCTTTGGGTTTAAAGAAATCCCAAATTGTCCACACTTCAAAAACACTCTTTTCAAATGTTGCATGTGATCTTTGTGACTGCTGGAAAAGACAGTAATATCATCAAGGTAAATAAGGACAAACATGTCCTTCTCTCCCACAAATGCTATGTCCATGGCCCTCTGAAAAGTGGCCCCAACATTCATCGGTCCAAAATACATTTTGGAGTACATGAAAGTACCCCAAGAAGTAGTGAAGGCAGCTTTTCCTGGTAATCAGGATGTACAAAAATCTGGTTATAACCTGAAAATCCATCTAAGAAAGACATGACTTTGGCCCCTGAAACCTTTTGCAGCAAGTGTTCCATCTTATGCAAGGGGTAGTTATCTTTTTTAGAACATCTGTTCAGATTTCTGAAGTCAAGACAAAGCCTGATTTCCCCATTCTTCTTTCTCACTATCACAAGGTTGGCTATCCACTTTGAATACCTTAGTGGAACTATGATCTTGGCATCCAAAAGCTTCTTGATTTTGTTTTCAATCAAAGGCAATAAAAGGCTAATAGGCCTTAATTTCTGCCTTAAAGGAATGGTGTTCTTTTCAAGGGGAACCTTATGTTGAATGATGTTGGCGTCATAGGTTTTAAGATCATTATACCCCCAAACAAAAACATCAGAAAATTTCTTCATCTAGGTGCAATACTCTGAACTTTGGGCTGAAGACAACTGAGTAGACAGATTTATGAACTTTGGATGAGCTTGACTTCCAATGTTATTTTTATGGACAACAACCTCATTTTCTTTTTTGATAGGTTTATAAGGTACATCATTATGATCAAATAGTTTCTCTAGAGGCACTAAACCTCTAGGTATATAGTTACTTGGTAACTGAACAATATTATCCTGACCAATTTTATTTGTCAACTTGGGCTTGTTGGACTCCTCAACAGTTTCATTATCTTGGTCAATGTGCATTTCAGAAAACTCATCAATGACTTGAAGAAATCTATTAATCTCATCATCATCTTCAAATACTTTCCAGTATTTGACATTATCAAGCAGAGATGGTCTATATTTCACCTGAACTTCATAGGAGGCAAAGGAGGAACAAACATGCTAGCAGACACAGTAAGGGAATCAGCCAGCTGGTTCATTATTCTAGGGATATAAGAAATATTGAAATCACTGAAATAATCCCTGAGCTTCCATACCTCATCTCTGTATGCCTTCAGCCTCTAGTGCTTTGCCTGGAAAGTGTTGTTTACTTGTTGAATGATAAGATCTGCATCCCCAAACACTTTGAGACCTTTGATGCCCATTCCTTTAGAAGCATTTAAGCCCAATATCAAGGCTTCGTATTCTGCTATGTTATTGGTGACCTGAAAATTTAGTTTGAAAGATAAATGAATGACTTCCTTTGTGGGTGACTCAAGAACTACACCTGCTCCTACAACTTCCTTATAGCAAGCTCCATCAAAGAACATATCTCAAATTGGTGTGCCCTCTTTCTCTGTGAGTTGACAAACTGGTTTTCTAACCTGCATAGAGGTCAAATGGGATTATTCAATCTAAAGAATACAGGCTCCAAAATCAGTGTCAACAGAATAAATGGGGTGATTTGTGGGATTCCTTTCATCACTGATGATGTAAGCCAACTGAACCTCTCTGTACAATCTCCTATTTTGACCTCCGAAAAATGGAACAGTAGCATAGGAAAGGTCATTCTGCAATGTTCCCCCTAATCTCTTGATCCAACCTCTAGATAACAACACGGAAAATTTGGGAGGCACATCTGCTACCACAATATCCATCATCATGCTTTTCATGGGTAGCTGAGACAAGGTGATGGCTAAATCTTTGATTAGTCCCAAACATTTTACTTTCCTAGAATCAAAATAGAATAGGTCATGATAAGATTTGGTGATGTCAAGACCTAACTCATCCATGACAGCCTTGGGCATTAGATTATGACTAGCTCCTATGTCTAGAAGGTAGTTGTGTAGGATTTTATCATGGATACTTAAAGAGACATAAAAGGATGAGGCGTTTTCATCATAGTTTTCAGCTATAGGACTAACAACAACAACTGGTTTGTCATCTTGCAGATTGACATAATCAATAGTGGCTTGGGTAGCTTTAGGTTCGAGGGCTTTGAAAATAGTTTTTTTGAAAGCCTCACTCTTGATCAGTTTAATCAGAGGTATAGGTATTTTTAATTTCTGAATTTCTGCTTCAAAACTGAAGGGAGAAGAAATCTTGTCAAAGCCTCTTACCTCATGAGACGGAGCTTTGAGGATGATTGGATCAACTGCTGGAATTTGTTTCTTACTAGCTTGTTGTTTTGCAGGGACAACAACTTTCTGAACAGGAGCTTGCTTGGCAGTATTTGTCTTTGACCTTAGATTATACTTGTGCTGATCATCAGCCTGTAGAACAGCTCCATCATCCCACTCTTGACTGATCTGGTCATTGAATAATGACTATGACTCTTCATATGAAGCTAAGGTCAAGAAGGATGCACTACGTTTGTCTTCCAGACAATGGATTTCATCATCTTCTTCAAATTGCTCTTCTTCCATTACTGCATTCTGGAAAGGTGCCTTTACCTTTTGATCTTCATTGGTGTTTCTGCTTCTTTGCAAAATATGCAACTGCTCATTGTTTCTCCTGTATGGATTTGGGTTCTGAGGAGCAAAGGTATTAAGACCCTTCCTCTTCCAGGCTGCTGATTCTCAATCTTCAATTTGGAGATTTCAGAGGTTAATGACTCTATCATCTTAGTCATTTTATCAATCTTAGGATCTGAAGATGATGAGGATTCATCCTTCTGTTTTCTCCTATCAATTTTTCCCTTAAGTTTTTCTGTAGCCATAATATTTGATTCTACCTCCAATGTTGCATCCTGCATGTCAGCCAAGGTAGCACATCTTCTCTCTCTCAACAGTAAACAAAACTCAGCATCAAAGGCATTTGCACAGGTGAGTTTTGCGGATGTAGTGGTAGGTTTCACCTCGGCTGTTATCTTATTGTACATATGGTTAAATCTTTTGTTGAAATCAGATAATGACTCACCACTTTCTCTCTTTAAATTCACAAATTTTGTATGGTAGTAGAGCAGATCTTTCTTATCTACCCAATGCTTGAGGAAAGCATCATCTAAAGACTCAATGTCAGCTATAGACCTTGGTGTCAATTCTCTGAACCATTTCCTAGCCTCTCCATCTAGGCTTTGTACAAAAACTCTCATCCATACATCAACTTCACTAATATCCAAATTGTTAGCATAGCTATAAAATAATTCAAGATGTTCTTCAGTTGTAATCCCCTCTGTCCCTGTAAAATTAGGCATGTACTTTTGATATTCTCTAGTAGGCATTGCACTCAAGGGAGTGGGAAATACTAATGGTCCATACCGAGCAGCTATGATTCTTTCTATCTTGGTAGGTGCTACCATCGTTGTGGTAGATATGAAAGTACTGGAAGCTTGAACAACCGAGGGTTAAGGAGAAGTTGATATGACTAAGGGAGTATGATGGATAGGAGGGGAAGATTTCTTTGGACTTACATTGAAAGAAGAATATAAAGAGTAAGAATCTCTATAAAAACTAGATAATAACTTTGCAAGGCTTTCTTCTCCTTTTGATGACAATTCTTGTATAGCAAGCTCAACAGCAGGAAGATTGGTATGAATGTAAGCTAAGTGGCATTCATTTTTAGACTGAGCTGATTATGAACTTGAAGCTCCTTTCTGTAATGATTTTCCTTCTCTGATGATCTTTTCAGGATCAGGTACTGGTTCAGTTGGTGGCTTCTAAGGATTTCACCGAGTATGCCTCCTACACTAAGCCACAATTGCCCAATAGAATCGCCAACAAATTCGTCCCCCATTGGAGTCACCAGATAGATGATTATAACCAAGATAGTATCCAGACTTTGTCTGTCATCAAATCTGGGTCTTTGTCATCTCCCAGGGAACCTGAGCTTCAATCTTCGTTCCTCGGTAACAGCGCCAATTATGTTAGCACTCCAGGAAAGTCTTCGAGGTTGTAGTTCAAAGATGCTTGGTAACATATAAATATCCCTCAATGGTTCTCTCAATCATGCGAATGTGTTTGGATCAATTTAGATCACTGAATCAAATCTTATTCACTCAAGACATACATAAACACTCGCTTTCAACTACTACTGTTCAGAGGGTTTATAAATAAGTAGATGTATGATGAAGCCTTACTGTACCAGCAGAATCATACATTAACACATATGAATTGCCAATTACAAAAGGTAAATGGAACTTGCAATTCTAATTCATCAATGCAAAGATAAGGTGACAGTTATCTGGCATTAGAAAAATTGGAATAACATGAATAACATATTTAGATGCAAGTAGAGAACAGATAAGAAGATGTAAATATGAACAGATAATAGCAAGAGAAGCTTGTATTACTAATATGAAAATGAGAAGATTGAGATTACGAAGTATGAAAATTCTCCAAAGTCGGACCCCTTCTCATCTCTAGAGTTCTAGGCTTTATAGCCATTACATCAAAGTCAAGATCCTATAAAAATGGATCTGAAACACCTAAAATAGAAAAGTAAAAATAGATAGGAAATAGAAAAGTTAAAATAGATAGGAATAGATCCTATTTAACTGGTCAATTCTTGTACAAATGGTCTTCGTAATCTTCAATAGCTACAGATTTGTTAGGATCTAATGGATGAGGTCAAAATATTCTGAAATCCTGAAGATAACAATCAATTACAATCAATTTCTAAAACTGTCTTCTACAAAAATTTGGCTAGAATGTTGAAAAACTAGGGCTCAAAGATGGATTCAGTTCTCCATATCTATGACACCTGTGTATAACCCAAAGAGGCTATTGTTTTTTGAAAACTTAGGCACAAAATCCTTCGACCGTTTCTCAAAATGATCCTCCAGTCACTCAGAATCATCATTTGAAAATGATGGCTCATCACAGTAGAAACGCCACATTTCTAAAAACGTTGCCTCATCTTGTGGGGGACTTCTTACTGCCTTTACGAGCTCTAAATGAAGATATGCAAGTACCATTATATAGATTAGGGTGTCTAATTGTCAATCGACTATCTGATCATGTAAAACGACCTCTCCACGGCTGAGAAAATTGAGTTTTCCCAAAGCAGTTTATAGTTTGAAAAACCTGCGATTTCGGTAGCTAAGAGGTCTGCTGAGAATGTGGGTTAGCTATCGAAAGTTGATTTTTCAAAAATGAGCTGTCTAGAAAGTTTATTAACATGATTAAAAGCTTAAGACTCAATGAAATGAGTCTAAAAATTAAATAAAACTCTTTCCTAGAAAGACCTTCTATCACCTAATGAAATAAAAATTAACGATTTTATTTTAGGAGATAACAAAAGACTTCAGAATCAGATGCATGTTTCGACCCTGAGTCAGAACCCGACAAGGGGAATGGAAAAGGGAAGCAGATCATTGACGTAGAGCCCAGCACCAATGTTGCCACCACCAAGATCCAGAAGAATGAGCTCGAAGATCCAGAGGAGGGGGAGCGTCTTTTCCACTCACAGATGTGGGTGAAGGGTTCGCCACTACAATTCATTGTCGACAGCGACAACCAAAAGAAACTTATTTAAGCATAGGTTGTGAATCAGTTGGGCCTACCGACTACACCATGCCCATAGCCGTACAGTATCAGGTGGCTTCACCAAGGATGAGATCTCCAAGTCCGCCAGTAGTGGCACCTTCCCTACGGCATCAAGCCCTTCAGAGACGAGGTATTGTGTGATGTTGCAGCTCTTGATGTTTGTGATGTACATTAGGCCAACCATACTTATGGAGGCGACATGTTGTGTATCAATCAAGACCTCACGTTATTATTATTTCTTTGGTCAATTCATTATACAAGATACCAAAGGTAGCCCCACCTACTCCCACCTCTTTGATCACTGTTAAGAAATGTAGCAAGCTCATATTCCAGACTAGGAAATTCATTTTATGTCTGGTTTGCTCCCAAAGTAAGGGGAGTATCATCGCCATATCCATGACCCCTACAAAGGGTTCCTCCATGCAGCAATAACAACAAATGGATACGGTCACGAAAGTAGATAGGAACATCTTCTCCTCACCCATAGGGACACCATTGCAATATGAGGTCAAGCATTCATTTGATCTGACTCCTAGAGCACTATACCCAATGGGTCAATGTATCGTCACTCCATTCTGAAAAATGCTAAGTACAAGCAACGACATGATCAACATTAGGTACCACACAAGTTTCAAGTGTGAGACAAAGTCTGGTTGTATCTGCAGAAAGAACGCCTTACAAGATCCCATACCAAGGTTGTGGGAAATAATGCTTTGGAGCACAACATTTCTCCATTCCTTCTCTTGCACCAAGTGTTCAATATAGATCACCCTCGACTATGCTTCCCACCATTACTGGACACATCAGAGGTTGCAGAACAGCTCACCAGGGACCCAACTCAACAGAAGTTTCCTCATCTCAAGGAGGAACTCAACGCAATGGGGACCATTGCTTCCTAAGGGGGGAGGAATGATCCAGGTGCATGTTGGTGGCCACCCACCTATCCCACTTGGACCCCCACAACTGTCTCTTTTAGTTTTTCAATTTCCTTAATTGTAGCACAGTTTACTATTTTTAGCAATTTTTCAGGTCCTGAACTTTCGGAGCCATTTTGAGGCCCTAAACAACGTTTTTTTGGAAATCTAGGAGAACAAGGGTCCATGGACCAGTTTTCTCTTTCCAGAGTTGTATTCCTCAGATATATCTTTCTAGCGAGCTATTGTGCACGTGAAACAGAGATCGTATGCCAAAGTTACGACCCCGGGAAGTTGATGTACAAATTTACCCAAATCAGACCTATAGTTTGGCGTTTCATCTTCTAGGGTTAGCTTTTTGGATGTTTAGGGTTTTACATTATTTCTCAACAATAAATAGGCCTTCGAGCCTCATTGTAACATAGTTCAAAGGCATGTAGCCGCCACATATCTTCTCAGAGATAAGCTACCATCACCCTAGCTGGTTTATTTCCATTTCTGATTGTAAGCATATTTTAGTATTTTACATTAATGAAATGAAGTATTATTTCCACTGCATCTCTGTATTTATGGTTATATCTATAATCGGTTGCATTCCTGTTTAAATCTGGATCAATCACAATAGAAGTATTATCATTTATTAGGTCATGTGTTCATTATACTTTCAATTAGTAATGAAAACATGATGAGAGCCATACATCAAGCCTGTCATATAACATACTCATAACCAACATGTAACCACCATAAATAAAAGGATATAACAGCCATAAAAACCACATATGAACAAGTACATTTACCCATCAATACAAGAGGAAAGGAGTTCTTATTAACATGTGAAAAATGCAACTAGGTTTGGGACTTCCACATACCACCCAACCATAGATTGGCTGAACCAAACTTTTCTTTCAGCCAATCACCCGTGTGCCATATTCCAAGCATGAATGTAGAATATCATAAATAAAATCAATCAAAACCAAACCAGGGCTTCTTGAGGCCAAACCAACTCAACCCTCAACCAGTGATTCCACCTCACGGCCGGACACCACCAACCATCACCAAATTGGTCTCTACTCAAGCTATCTAGGGCTCTAGAGTGTTTGTTCCAACCAGGGCTTCTAGGACTAGTAACTCAACCCACAGTTGTTACAGGGCTTCCAGAGTATTTATCCAATGAGGGCTTTTAGGACTAGTAACCCAACCCAAGTTGTTACAGGGCTTCTAGTGCATTTGTCCAACCAAGGCTTCTAGGAACTAGTAACTCAACCCACAACCATAAGGAACATGAGAACCAACTAGAAAACAAAAGGAAAGACACCCACAACACCATGGTTATCCAAGAAATGACAAGGCTAAGGAAATCCATTGTTAATCTAGGGAATCCTTCATGCCAATGATAGATCATAACCAAAAAACCACATGCATGTGCCATGCATGACAAAACTAGCAAGGAAATCATACATGAAACTCGGTACCTGCAAGAAAATACCACAGTAGCTACTAATCTCGATGTCCTCTTGTGCTTTCCTACTCTTCCTTTTCCTTCTTGCTCCAAATCCCAAGTATGCCACACTCCACCAAGAGTGCTCCATGAGAACTCTAAGTGTCCAAGGGTATGAGAGAGAGTGTGTAGAAAATGAGAGTCCAAAAATGAACTGACAAAAAGCTACAAACCGATCCTCAGAAGGCTTTTTATTAATGAGGCCTCTATTTTCTTAATTTTTCATTATTTTCCTTCATTTTCCTCATCACATGCAGCCTGTGACCTTTCACCTCTCTTTTCTCCTAATTTCCATTATTTTCATAATAAATGCCAATTAATGCCACTTTGCCTTTCCAAATCCTTTGCCATTTCCTTTTCTAATTATATAGCCATTAATTAATCACAAGTGATTCCCATCACTATGTTTTTACCCAACATTCAGCTTGGAATAAGTGTCCCATGACCATAGTTATAATTTTCCTTTATTAACTTTATTACATGGATTTTTGACCAGGGCTATTACAGAACCCTCCCCCTTGGGGGAACACTGTACTCGGTGTTCAATGACACCTACAACTAGAAGGACTACTAAAAAGAAAAACATATTGCCCATGGAGCTTTATAACTTAGCTCGTTGCAATATTTACAATGATCATCTTGTTGAGAAGCAAACCAACATGAGAAACATAACAACATGATAACCTTAATGACATGACATCCATACCACTTATTGGAGATTTATAACACAACTCATGGTGGTATTTACATCCATATACATATATACATATACCAAACATCACACCAAAACATATGCCAAAAACATTCTCTCAACCAACGGATAAAGAAGGATGCATACCCATATCTAATCTGCCATCTCCCATGTAGCTTCATTGGGCCCAAAGTGCTTCCATTGCACTTTAACCTGCCTGATTGATCATTTCTAGAGCATGAGTATCTTTCTCTACAAAATGAACTAAGTTTTCGGCTGGAATTCTCCTTCTGGTTCCATCTACAATACAGACCAGTCAATCACATGATCAACATCTTTAACATACTTCTTAAGCAATGACACATGGAAAGCATCATGGAATTTCAATGTTAGAATAAGAGCAAGTCTATAGGCTACTGGTCCAATCCTCTCAAGAATCCTGAAGGGTCTATAAAACTGAGGTTCCAACTTGGCACATGATCCAATCCACAAGGAACTCTCCTTGGGCTTGATGCGCAAGTACACCTATTCCCCAACTTGAAACTCCTTAAACAACTTGTTCTAATATGCATAAATTTTCTGTCTCTCCTATGTTGCCTTCATATTCTTCTTGATTACTTGCATTTCATGTTCCATGTTTGGCATCATGTCCGATCCAATCAACACCTTGATGATTGGATCACTCCAACTGATGGGAGTATTACAACTTTTCTCGTACAATACCTCAAACAAACTCATCCACAAAGATTCCTAGTGCTCATTGTTGTAAACAAACTCAAACACTGGAAGATACTCTTCCCTCTTCCATTGTTGATGCAACACATACATCCTAACATATCCTCGAATATCTTGTTGACCCTCTTTTTCTATCCATCTGTTTGCAGATGATAAGATGTGTTAAAGGCTAACTATATACCCAAACATGCAAATAACTCTTTCTAGAGTCTACAAGTGAACTTGGTATCCCTGTCTAACATAATTTTCTTCGGTACACTATACAACCTCACTACATCTCTGATGAATACCTGTGCTACATCATTCGTTGAATATGTAGACTTCACTGGAATGTAGTGTGCTACCTTTGTTAACATGTCCACCATAACTATAATGTAATCATGTTGTCTAGGTGTCCTCGACAAACCTGTAATGAAGTCCATGGAAATGACCTCCCATTTTCACTCTGGAGTCGTAATCGGCTGTAGTAATCCAATTCGATATCTACACTTTATTGTTACTTGTTGACAATCTAAGCACCTAGCCACAAACTTTGCCACTTCTTTCTTCAAGTTTGTCCAATAGTAGAACTTCTTCACCACTATCAATGTCTTTTGATATCCTGTGTGACTTGAATATTCTTAGCATGAAATTCCCTCAAGATAAGATTCTTGAGCTCAATGTTGTCTGGCACATATATCCTATCCCTAAATCTAACCAAGCCATTTGTTGTGAGATGATAGTCCACATCCTAATCACCTATACCTTGCTATAACTTGTGCATAAGCTCCATATGCCTGTCATCATGTTGTCCTGCTTACAATATTCGATTGTGTAAATTGATCCCATAAGAACTCATATTTTTTATGTGATTTACGTGTATCCACCTGCTAAGAGAATCTGCAACCCTATTCTTTATACCTTTAATGTACCTAATCTCAAAGTCAAACTCACTAACCATGGCCAACCATCTAGCTTATCTGGCATTAGGATTCAGTTGGTCAAATAGATACAGCAATCCACAATGATCACTCATCAATACGAATTTCTTTCTAAGGATATAATGCCTCCACATATTCAATGCATGGATGATTGCTTCCAACTCAAGATCATGTGTCAGATAATTCTTCTCATGCTCATTAAGTTTCCTTGATTCATAACATACTACTTGTCCTTACTGCATCAGGACTCCACCAAGACCTCTCTTGCAAGCATCTTTACATACCACAAACTCTTTGTCCGGATCTTCAATCTTTAACATTGGAGTATTTATCAACAACTACTTCAACTGCTCAAAACTAGCTTCACATTCCTCTATCCATTCAAATTTCTTACCTTTCCTTTGCAATGACATAATAGGATAGAAAAATTGTGATAATTTCCTAATGAACCTCCTGTAATAACTTGCTAACCTCATGAATGATCTTACCTCATCCACATTCCTAGGAGCTGACCACTCCATGATAACCCTTATCTTTTCTGGAATAACTTCTATGCCTTCCTTGGAAACCACATACTCCAAGTAGTGTACCTCTATCTGAAAGATACTACATTTGCTAAGCTTGGCATACAATACTACTGCTAAATGTTTGGCATGCTCTTCCTCATTTTTAGAATATACCATTATATCATCACTGAAAATAATGACAAACTTGTCCAAATAAGGACACAACACACTATTCATCAAGCACATAAAGTAGCTGGAGCATTAGTCACACCAAAAGGAACTACAACAAACACATAGTTCCCATATCTGGTCCGAAAATCAGTCTTGTAGATGTCCTCTTCTTTGATGCATACCTGATGCTATCTTGATCTCAGATCAATCTTCAAGAACACTATTGCTCCCTTCAACTGATCAAATAAGTCATCAATCCTCGAGAATGGATACCTATTATTGATGGTCACTTTGTTCAACTACCTATAATTAATGCATATCCTGATAGTACCATCCTTATTCTTCATAAACAACATAGGTGCACCTGAAGGCGATACACTTGGCCTAATGTATCCCTTTTCAAGCATCTCCTTCAACTCCAACTTCAACTCCGCCAACTCTGGTGTGCTCATCCTGTTAGGTGCCTTTGATGCTAGTGCTGCTCCTAGTACTAACTCAATAGAAAAGTCCACTTCATTTTGAGAAGAAAACTTTGAAATCTCTGCAGGAAACACATCCTAAAACTATTATAGAACTGGGTACCTGCTCAATAAATCTGCATCCTCAACTTCCTTACCTTTGTCACTAGAAATATGCATTACGAATAACCCACACCCTTTCCTATGACTATGGTTTGCCTGTATAGCTTCACCATTCTAACTGATGTTTCCTTCCTCTTACCCTGTAAGACTCTTTGTTTCCCATTTTCATCTAGGTACTCAATAGGCTTGTTATAACAATCCACCTTGGTCCTATGAAGCTACAACCAGTCCATACCCAAAAACATATTATATGATCCCAATGGAAGTACATTCAAATGTGTTGAAGTAGGCATACCATTCAACTCAAATGCACAAGATCTTACCCACTAATGAACTCCCTTCTTTGTACCAGTATCTAACTACACTAACCAAGATTCTGCATGCACTTCTTTATTCAAACCACACTTATCCACTAGGTCAGGACTAACATAACTATAATTAGATCTAGGGTGAATATAGGAACAACTTGATCATAAAGCTTACCGTCCATCTCGATAATAGATGCTTGGTGATCTGTCTCTTTGATAGATACTTCTTCCTGAATAGTCTCCTAAACTCACTCCAAGTCAACTCCTCTTCATGAATACCTGTAACATTCTTTACATCTTCCTACTAAATATTTTCTTTACCTTTAAGACTAAATGTCGTTATCCTGACCTTCATGTTTGTTGAGTAATCATGCAACCTAAATAAGTTAATCATCCCAAGCAACCATGCTTCAACATCTTGTGACTCTTCATTTCCCGATTGAATTTAGGTGGCTTTTCTGTCTTGAACTCATTCGAAACATATTCATTGTCACTCCTCTTGTAAGTATGGTAACAATGATGACCATGATATTTGTCTAAACTAGAACTAGCATAGATTCCATGCCTAATGCCTCGCCTATCTGGTGTATCTAGGAGTCTTCCATCCATAAATGCATCATATCTATCCAACCTGTTCCCACCATGTAACCTCCTATCATATGTGCCATTAGTCCTATCCTCTTTCCCATGACTGATTCTAAGTCTGACAACCTCTGAAGAATCACCGCGTTGACCTCTGCTTGTTTCTCATGTGTTTTAGCAAGTCTCTCTTGTGATTGAATGATTTAGTCATTGCCTTCTTTGCACCTCCTTATTTCTACCTTCAAGCTTGTCAAATTGTTTGTTATGTCAGGAGAATATCCCTCACCATGCTTCTCCTCTGATCTATAGGGAGAATCTCGTGCACTGTAGTCTACCATATTGCTAGTCATCTTTGATATTCTCTTCCTACAAGGTATATCATGTCAGCTAAACCAAATCATAAACAAACCAACGTACCTCAATTTAGTTCAGGGGAGGATATCTCGTCTACAAGACCAACCATATTAGTGCAATACATATATAAACAGTTAATCATCATCTCAACCATTATCCAATCATCAATGCTTAACCATACCAACCACATATCATGACCTCATGGACGATAAATATCACCATGTCAGTGTATTCATAACAACATATACACATTAACATGCATGACCACTTCACAACTGACATGCACTCATGATGACCACATCCAACAACAACAAAATCAACTTTTCACATGACGAAACCACTACAACTATGACCAACGCCATGCATATGCAATAAACACATTGACCTAAAGCATAAGGAACACATATGTAATCGACATGTATGCGTGACCAACACACACTGCCCATCCAGTCCAAGGGGTGAACCATGCTCTGATACCACTCTGTAACACCTTCCTCCCACATTTACCCAGGTTTATCAATCTACCGGGGTGAACATGTCACGAGAGGCTACTATGATGTGATTCAATTCCCCATGTACAGTTAAGGAGGTGTAACCAACAAAACAAAACCAATCTGACCTTCCACACATGCTACACAACCTTCAAGAGCCAACCAACCCTTCTAGGTGAACAACCCCTGAGACAACTTTCCTTTTCACATCCCTAGAGTCTCAGTCGATCCCCATGACAAGGCTTGCATGAGATTGGGACACTCCATTATCTCCCACAACAAGGCATCCATGAGACCGTGGACTATTTTAGTTAGTTTTGAGCCAGTGACCTCAGATTTTGTGCCACTTTTTCAGGGCTAGGACTCAAGCCACTACCCAAAAATTCATGAAACTTCCAAAAAAGGTAAATAGCACTTAAACAATATTACTGATGTAAAAATTTGATAAACGAATTGACTATACCCCTACTGGCCATGATAGGCATTTCGTAAAACATGTCACAAATATGTAATCTACATGTCATAACAACAGATCTGAGCATAGGGGTCTCATACTTATTTGAGATTCTTAAAGAAGCATTGTTGCTCTACCACAATAGTTGCATTATCATTTATTAGGTTATGTATTCATTTTACTTTCAGTTACTAATCAAAACATGATGAGAGCCATACATCAAGCCCATCATAAAACATACTTATGACCAACATGTAACCAACAAAAATAAAAAGGATATAACAACTATAAATACCACATATGAATAGGAATATTTACCCAATAATACAAGAGGAAAGGATTTCTTATTAACATATGCAACACGTAGCTAGGTCTAGGACTTCCATGTACTACCATAGATTGGTTGAACCAAATCTTTCTTTTAGGCAATCATCCCTGTTCCATATTCCAAGCATGAATGTGGGATCTCATAAAGAAACTTAATCAAAACCAAACCAGGGCTTCTAGAAGCCAAAACACATCAACCCTCAACCAATGATTCCACCTCATGGTCGGACATCACTTACAATAACCAGAATTGTCTCTACCCAAGCTATCCTAGGCTTTAGAGTGTTTGTTCCAATCGGGGCTTCCAGAACTAGTAACTTAACCCAAAGATATTTTCGGGTTTCTAGGGAATTTGTCGAACCAGGGCTTCTAGGACTAGTAACTCAACCTACTAAGGGCTTCTAGAGCATTTGTCCAACCAATGCTTCCAAGACTAGTAACTCAACCCAAGTTGCTACAGGGATCCCAAGAACTAGTAGCTCAACCCACAACCATAAGGAACATGAGAACAAACCAGAAAACAAAAGATAATACACCCACAACACCATGAATATCTAGGAAAAGGCAAGGTTAAGAAAATCCATTGTCAATCCAGGCAATCCTCCATGCCAATGACATATCATAACCAAGAAACCACATGCATGTGCCATGCATGCCAAAACTAGCAAGGAAATCATATATGCAACTTGATACCTGCAAGAAGAACTTATTTTAGTTGCTGAAATCGATGTCATCTTGTGCTTTCCTAATCTTCCTTTTCTTTCTTGCTCCAAATACCAAGTATGCCGCACTCCTCCAAGAGTGCTCCAAGAAAACTCTAAGTTTCCAAGAGCATGAGAGAGAGTGTAGACAATGAGAGCTCCAAAATTGTACTGACAAAGCGCTAAACTAACAAAAAACTACAAACTAGTCCTCAATATAATTTTTATTAATGAGACCTCTATTTTCTTCATTTTCCCTTATTTTCCTTCATTATCCTCCTCACATGCAACTTGGGACCTTTCACTTCCATTTTCTCCTAATTTCCATTATTTTCATAAATAAAATGCCAATTAATGCCACTTTGCCTTTCAAAAACCTTTTCCATTTCCTTTTCCAATTTCCATAGCCATTAATTCATCACAAGTGATCCCCATCACTATGATTTTTTCCAAATTCAGCATGGAATACGTGTCCCATGAACATGGTTATTATTTTTCCTTTATTAACTTTATTACATGGATTTTTTACCACAGCTGTTACATTAGTGTTCATGTTCACGGTAGAATTTCCTTTGTTTTCCCTTAATATCATAATATCCTTCTTTATTTTGAGTTATTTGAGAGATGTTAATTCATCCTTATTTAAATTTTTTCTTGGTGGTTTAGTTTTTCGTAAAACTATAACGCAATCCTATCTAACCTCTTCGACTTTTGATTCCAGGAGAGAAGAGATTGCATCTTCCACCGAGAAGATAATGTTTTCAAGTGGTATTTTTGTAGGAGAAACCACAAAGTTTAAACCTTGATTGAATACCTTAAGGGCCGTATTACCTAGTTCAATATTTGAAAGATTAATGACATTTGAATTGTTCTTGTATGGAGGTTGAGGATATACATTATTATGAGATGGATTTAGATGAGTTTATCCATTATTATGGGATGGATTTAAATGAGTGTATCCATTATTATGGGATGTATTTGAATTGATCATGTATGGAGGAGCATATTCATAATTTTGGGATGGAGTGTATTTATTTTTTAAGGATTCAGATTTCTTAGTTTGTTTTTTACAAGTATTATCAAATATTTTGGCAGCGTTCAACATGATGCATGTTAGGACGTTCATCCAAATGTAAAACCTAAGGCTGTTTTCCAAATCAATATGAAATTATTTACATTCAACAAAGGTTCAATTAAGTTTTTTCCTACTTGATTGGATTTCATGTCGAATTATTGATCTGCTCGCATTTGCAAAAATATTTTCGTATCTTCCTTTATCTAGATGGTGCTTGATTTCTGCAAATTTTGGAATAAATGATGGAATTGCTATGGGATCTACACTTTTTCCTGTGGTTGCAAATATTTCATGGAACTTTTTGAAGAAAAGGGCATCAAGTATTTCTCTCATAAGCTTGTACACTCGAAAATATTTGTGGATGATACACATTTCATTTGGCCTCATGGCAGAGAAAAGCTTAAATAATTCTTTGACCATATGAATAACTAAATGAACAACATTAAGATCACCATGGAATTGGAAGAAAATTGAGAATTACCATTCCTTGACATCCTTCTCTCCAAAGGGGATTACTATAAGATAGCTCATAAGGCTTATCGTAAGAAAACCCACACTGATAAATATATTCGAGAGGACTCTCACCATCACCCCTCACAAAAAATAGCCATAATAAACACCCTTTCCATTAGAGCTAAGAGAATTTGTGACAATTATAACTTAAATAACAAACTTGAGCATATCATCCAGGTATACAAAATTCATGGTTACAAAGAAAATCTAATTAGGAATACTATCAAAAATTCACTAAATAATAATAGACATAATAGAAATTAAAAGGACTTCTTAACATCTATCAAACTTCCATATATCAAAGGAACTAATGACAAGATATCCCAAATCCTCAACAAAAATCAAATTAGGGTTGCCTTCTCTCCTCCTAATACCTTAAAAAAAATGTTGGATCATTCTAAAGGCCAAACTGATTCTAAAAGAAACAAAGGTGTCTATTCAATCCCTTGTGGATATGGAAAAGTTTGCATTGGAGAAACTGGCTCCTCAATTCATGTTAGGGTTAAGGAGCATTGTGTTTATATCAATCATGATATATTTAAGAAATTTGCATTATCTGAACACTCAAAAGTAACCAATCACCACATATGCCTAGAAAATGTCAAAGTCATTGCCTCTATTGATCATTATTCTAAAAGAAAAATCGGAGAAGCTTTAGAGATAGAAAAAAATCCTAATAACTTTAATTGTGATGATGGGTGGAAACTTAGCAAGCCTTGGTCCCCCATTTATAAACTAAATTACTAACAATTTTTTTTTTTTACATTATCTTCATTATTACTAATCTAAGTTAATTACATTAGTTTAATTATTACTACATTAATTATAATTTTT